>CATIWQ010010686.1:0-11268 GCA_949673415.1 Euphorbia schlechtendalii
TTACTTGTAATATCTGCCGAAAGATCCCCATTTCAGTTTCTAGAGATGCAACAGCCACTAAATTATTAAACATTTTATAAATTCAATCTTTCATGAATAGATAATCATAAAATTGAAGAGGACCTGCCCAGAAAGGTGGCACTCCAGAGAGGAGTATGTACAAAATAATGCCAGCACTCCATGCATCCGCTTCAAGCCCATAGTGTTTGCGCAGCACCTCTGGAGCAACATAGTATGGACTTCCTACTACATCAGTAAAGCTTTCTCCTGAAAACAAACAGGCCTTGAGCTTACAAAGAACAATAACTTGTTCATTATATTAATTCAAAATTGAAAAATGCAATAGATCAATCCAGTTCAAGTTTCAATTGTTGATGAGAACAAATATTCCATATTGAATATACTAAAGCATAATGTAAGAAAGAAAGGGTAAATGCTCCAGAGATACCAAAAGTTAGTTATACATAAAAGAATACATGTCTAAAATTCCAATTAGGTTTACAATTTGGGAAGAATTTCACCTGTTAGTATCCAGTCAAACACAACCAATTGCATCAAATTGAAAGTGCCTTAACAACAAATCTCTTTCTTTCAAATCAACCAAAAGAAATATCAAAGCAAAACCCAAAAGCAAAAACAACAGAAGGGAAAGAACTGAACCTGGTTTATAGAAGACAGAGAGGTCGAAATCAGTAGCCTAAGAGTAGCATCCTCGTCATCGTTATGAGCATAACACCATCTCCAAAATAAATTCTAAAGAGCGTGTTACCCGGCTGGCAAAGATTTTACCGTAGCTAAAACGACCGAATCAGGATGACGTGAAAGCTTTGACGGTTGATAAAGAGAAGGGACTTGACTAAAGCTTTCAGTGGTCCTAAATCAATTAATAAAACTTGAGCCAAGATAGCAACTAGAAAACATATCATTTGAATAATGGTAGAAAGCTCGAAGAAACCTAACTATCTATTCACTAAAAATGACATACCTAGAAAAGAAAGTCGAGCGGGAGAGAGGAGATAACCGGAGAAAGTCGAGCTGCAGAGAGGAGACGGCTACGGCGATGATGGAGATGGAGGTAGAGTAATTGGAGAAATTTTGATTTATGAAGGAGAGAGTACTTTGGATTTTAGGGATTTCAGCTGGGACTGAAGGGGATAAAGCATTGCGGATGTTTATAGTTGAATAACCATCTGTAATGTGAATCTTAATTATGTTTGAGAAACACGAACGGTTCTTAATAGAGAACCGTCCATATTTTTCATATTGACCATTAGCAATACGGACGGTTCTTAACAAAGAACCGTCCGTATTTCTCAATGCCAAGCAATACCAATGGTTCTATTCAAAAAACTGCCCGTATTGATCATTAACCTTCTAACTCCGTGAAAATTTAAGCTTTTTCCAATGGTTTTTAATTAAAATGTCACGAATCGTGCGTCCGTATAAGCCTTTTTTGCACTAGTGTATATATGTGTGAAAATCATGTAGATTTTGCTACGTTCATAATTGTTAGCGAGAAAATGTATAAGTGATTCGAACCTTATTTCGATCACTAGATTTCTCTACATATTCGAGCGATTGTTGTATAAGTGTAATTGTAAATTACTTATCAATGAAATTTTTCATTCTTCAATATTCGTTTGTTCGATATTCACAAAGAATAGCATCCTAGAGGAGGTTCTGTACGAGTCGAGATAGAATTCAAAGCAGACGCAGGAATTACGGGAATTAACGACTCCCATTAAAGAGTGGATATAGTTTGATCAACTTTAACTTTCACTTGCATACCTTACAACTTTGCTTTGTTTTCAACTTATACTTTCTATTTCGAAGTTATGATATGTCTATTTGTCATAATGTGTATTTTGTGTTGAGTCTTTTATATTAATCAAGTTTTATGCTTTTGAGTTAACTTTAAGAGTAGTTTCGAGGTTAACGAGATTGTGTATAATAACTAGATCTATTATTATAACGCTGTTTAGTGAGCCAACATTTTTGGAATGGTAACTTGCTAAATATGGCTATGTGAGAGCGACCCGTACTAAGCATAGTAGTATTTTATCCAGGTTTATATAATCATTTTAATTCATTTGAACTAGATTTAGAAAAGTCATTTCATGTGTTGCTCTTGAATAATTGAATATCTGAATATCTAGAACCGAATTTGTTAAATTACTCTAATGTAAGTAATATCTTTGTCGACTTTGCATATTTTCTTTGCTATACTTGTTTGTAGGGATAATCTATACTGATTTCTTTTACTCTAATCTATATACATTTATCCACCATCATATCCCATTCTACCCAATAAATAATAAAATCATTTATTTTATTTTCTTTGTTTCATTACTCTTGTTAGTCTTTAGAACTAGTTACTTCCCTGTGGGTTCGATATCTTTTAAAACTACATCGCAATTGTATACTTGCAGTTATCATCATTTTTCTATTTGATAGTGGTATTGACAACACCTGTACTTTAAAGCCAAAATCTTACAAACAAGTTATTAAACTTATCAGTAGAAAAGTGGTGAACAAGTTTTTGGCACCGTTTCCGGAGAAGGCAAGTGCGTTCTAGAGATTAAATTACTAGAGACTACAGTACGTTTCTATATTTATTTTGCTTTTGTTTGCTAACATACATAGGGATAAGTTTTGTGGTGATTACATGATTGATAACTTAATTAATACATGTGTAGATGAAATTTATCATGTTACATCTCTTGGAAAGTCAACATCTGAATCCCTTGAAAATATAGAATATTCCTCTGAAACCGAAAAATAAGTTAGAGAAGATGATCCTATACCACCTTTTATAGATAAACCATCCTTAGTAGAATTGAAGCAATTGCCTATTCGTTTAAAATATGCATTTTTAGGAAGTAACAATACCCTACCCATTATTATTTCCAATAAGTTATCTAGTCTGCAGGATGACAAATTTCCGACATTAGAGGGATTAGTCCTAATATAGTGATGCATTCTATTAATTTGGAGACTGAAAGTAAACCAAGAATAGAAAGGCGAAGAAGATTAAATCCTCACATGAAGGAAGTTGTTAAGAAGGAAATTATTAAGTTGCTAGATGCAGAAATTATCTATCAGATTTCAGATAGTGAGTGGGTCAGCCCTATTTAATGTGTTCCGAAAAAAGGAGGTATTACTGTAGTTCAGAACGAAAAGGGTAACTTAGTTCCTACTAAGACAACAACTAGATGGAGAGTTTGCATAGACTACAGAAAATTAAATGCAACCACTAGGAAAGACCATTTCCCTTTACCATTTATAGACCAAATGTTAGAAAGGATATCAAGTCATGCATTTTACTTTCTAGATGGATTCTCTGGATATTTTCAAATTCATATTAAGCTAGATGACCAGGACAAAACCACTTTTACATGTCCATTTAGTACATTTGCTTATAGAATAATGCCTTTTGGGTTATGCAATGCTCCAGCCACTTTTCAAATGTATGTTTAGGCTATTTTTAGTAAGTATGTGGAGGATATTATGGAAGTTTTCATGGATGATTTCTCAGTATATGGAGATTCTTTTGAGAAAAGTCTAGAAAATTTAGATAAAGTACTTGCTAGATGTGAAGAAACTAATTTAGTATTGAATTGGGAGAAATGTCATTTTATGGTTAATGAAGTTATAGTATTAGGTCATACGATAGATGAGAAGGAAATTCACGTAGATATAACAAAAACCGAAATCATAGAGAAATTACCTCCACCCATAAAAGTTAAGGGAATAAGATCATTTCTAGGCCATGCTGGATTCTATAGAAGGTTTATTAAAGATTTCTCGGTTATAGCTAAACCTTTAACAAATTTATTAGTTAAAGATGTGAAGTTCGATTTCTTTAATGACTGTTTAAAAGCCTTCGATACCTTAAAGAAAGCATCAATTTCAGCACCCATAATTGTTAAACCAAATTAGTCTCTGCCATTTGAATTTATGTGTGATGCTAGTGATGTTGCTGTTGGTTATGTATTAGGTCAAAGGTATGAAAAAAATTCGCATGCAATCTATTATGCGAGTCACACTTTATCTTATGCAAAATGCAATTACACCACCATTGAAAAAGAGATGTTAGCAGTCGTATATGCATGTGACAAGTTTAGATCATATTTGATTGGATCTAAGGTAATAGTTTATACAGATCATGCTGCTTTAAGATATTTGTTTGATAAAAAAAGATGCCAAACCTAGATTAATTCGGTGGATCCTTCTTTTACAAGAATTTGACTTAGAAATAAGGGATAAAAAGGGAAGTGAGAATACCGTAGTTGATCACTTATCTCGTCTAGAAGATGATAAGGGACCTATAGGTGAAATTGTTGAAATTGATGAACTTTTTCCCAATGAAAATCTAATGTTTGTTAAACATACTATTAGTCCATGGTATGCTGACTTTGCAAATTATTTGGTTACGCATACTTTACCCTCTGATTTAGATTCTAATGGTAAGAAGAAATTTCTTAAAGATATTAAATCACTTATGTGGGATGACCCTTATTTGTTTAAGGTTTGTGCCGACAATATTATTCGCAGATGTATAGATGATAATAACTTTTCTTCAGTTTTAAGTCATTGCCATAATAGCATATATGGAGGACATTTGGGACTAGCAAAAACCACTGCTAAAGTCTTAGAGAGTGGATTTTATTAGCCAACATTGTTCAAGGATGCTGGAGATTTTGTTCAGAATTGTGATAATTGTCGGAGAACAGGAAACATAAGTCGAAGAGATGAGATGCCATAGAAAAACATCTTAAAAGTAGAGCTTTTTGATGTTTGGGGTATAGATTTCATGGGACCATTTCCTACATCTAATGGTAATAATTACATTATGGTTGTTTCAAAATGGGTTGAGGCTAACACATATAGTAAGAATGATGATCGAGCAGTTGCTAAGTTCCTGAAGTAATTATTTAGTTGATTTGGAGCTCCTAGGACCATTATTAGTGATGGAGGTTAACATTTTATCAATAAGACTTTTGAAAGCTTGATGTAAAAGTATGGAGTACATCATAGGATTGCTACCCCATATCACCCTCAGACTAGTGGTCAAGTAGAAGTTTATAATCAAGAAATTAAGTGGATTCTTAAAAAGACAGTCTCAAATTCGAGGAAGGATTGGTTTACTAAGTTAAATGATGCATTATGGGCTTACAATATAGCTTTTAAGACACCTATTGGTATGACTCCCTATAAGTTGGTTTACGGAAAGGCTTGTCATTTACCAGTAGAATTAGAGCATAAGGCTTTATGGGCTTTGAAGAATTTGAATATGGATTTCCACAAAGCTAGTGACAGAAGAAAGTTGAATTTAAATGCGTTAGAAGAATTATGTTTGTCATCATATGAAAATGCAAAGATCTACAAAGAGAAGATAAAATGGTGGCATGATGCAAAAATACTGGAAAAGAAGTTTAAAGTCGGGGATAGAGTTCTGTTATATAATTTGAGGCTTCGTTTGTTCCCTGGAAAACTCAAATCTCGTTGGAAAGGACCTTATGAAGTAATTCAAGTGTTTGATAATGGAGCTTTGGAATTGAAATCCGAACATGGAGAAATATTCTGAGCTAATGGTCAACGATGCAAACCTTATCTTGAAAATAAATTTGAACAATAAGACGTTGATGTTCAATTGCTATCTTTACCATGATTACTCAAGGTATAAATAGTAAATATTTTTCTTTTATATTTAACTATGTTTTTTTGTGTTTGTGTTTCTAAGTTTTTATATGCACAAGTCTAAAATTTGAAGAAATTAGAAAGTTAAAGAAGATCACGACCGTGACATTCAACTCACGCTCGTGAATATTGGGAATCAAAAATTTTTGTTTCTATGGTGAGGAAGATCATGATCGCGATAATCCTTCACGATCGTGACATGGGCAAATTATAACCGTTACAAATCGTGATCTGACACTCGACAGATGCCTAAAACCGCCATTAATGGCTAGTTTTGAGTAATAACAGCTGCATTGTTAATTATGACCAATTAGAGACCTCTTAAACCTCTATAAATAGGTCTAAGTTGAACCCTAGCCACCACAATCTTAAAAAGCTTACAAAATCTCTCAAAATTCTTCATTTTCAACCTTCAACATTCAATTTTTTCTTCTTAACATTTACACTTCAAAACAATCAAGATGCCTTTGAAGAAATCTGCAAATAGAAGAGAAAGCCAAACATACCAAGAGGAGTATAATTGTCCTTTCCCTTTAAGAACAAGAGAAGAAGGCAAACGCTATCAAAAGCTTAACAAATTAGATATCACGGGAATGATATTCCTAGATTTGGACTTCTTGGAAGCATTGAATCTCCATATTGAGATGGAGGTTTATCTTTCGGCTCTTGGACTCACAAAGTTTATGGATTTGCGTTTTCCACAAAATCGAGATTGGATTCTCAAATGTTTAGTAACATTCGACTATGAAGATGCAAGGAAGAGGGTGATTCAATTTCATAATCAAGGATAACATTACATCGTCACAAGAGAGATGATGGGTGAATGGTTCGGATTCTAAATTGTTAATTCATCAAGCATGATGGATTCTTTTCAAATAAATCGAGTTTGGGCAGAATTATTGGGTAAGAGAGTCTTTGATCCCAAAAATTCTCCTAATAAACTTATTAAGGATGAATGCATTCTTCTTCTCCACAAATACCTTTCCAATTCGGTATTTTGTCGAGTAGAGAATTCCAAAGTAGAAAAGAAAGATTTGTTTGTTCTTTCTTGTGTTTTGATGAAGTAAAAAGCGAAATTCGTGGATATCATATGAGATATGATGAAGAAGAATTCTACAAGCATGAGGAACAAGATTGGAGCAACCGAAATTATCACTGCTATTATCTTGGGTGTAAGAGGTAAACTCCCCTATGTCCAACAACCGGGTGAGTATTTTGGCTATATGGATGGGACTTATTTAAAGAATATCGGACTTCTTCAAGAGAACAATGGTGCATATTCTTTCTACTCCTACTCCAACCGCACCAAGAAACTAATCTTGGCTCATGAAGATTCTACCGTCGAACCATCTAATCCAACCGTTAACTATCAACATGGAAAAGCTCCAATGATTGAAGTAGAAGAAGACGAAGATGAAGAAGATGAAGCCTTGGAAGATTGGAAGGCAAGCATGCAACAAAAATTGGATAATTGCCAAGATGAACTTGGAGTAATGAAAAAGGACATGAGGATTCTAAAGAAAAGTAATAAATCGATGCTTCGAAAATTACTATCTTTCTTTAGAAAACAAAATTGTCAATTTACTCCTAGTCCCCTAGATCCTCCTACACAATAGTCGGGTTTTAATCTTTTCATTTTCTTTACATTTCTTTTCAAATTTTTAGACTAGATTTTAGTTTTGATTTTTATTAGATGTCTCACATTGAGGAAATTGTGTTCTTAAGTGTGGGGGGGCATTTGTAAAAATCCCGAAAAATAAAAAAATAAATAAAATGGAAAAAATTGAAGAATTTGAAAATTTTTGTTGATTTTTGTGTTATTTATACATTATCCATACCTATACTTTACTAACAAGTATCCAAGGTTATTGTGAGTGTTAGGTATTACAAGTTTGATGTTAGTGCAAAATTTAAGCGCATGTTATTGAGCGTTATTAGCACAACATTTGGCAAGGATGAGTGGTGAGTAACATTCGAAAGCAACATTCCAAGTAAGTTTTGATTTACATTTCAATGCAACATGAATTAGTATAAGTTGTCTAGTTTTAGTTTAATGCTACCGATAAGTTTAAGTGGAGTAATATCTAATAGTATTCTTACTATGAGTTGTATATGCAAATCTCGAATAAGTCCTATAAGTATTGAGTGAGTTTAAAGTGTTAGGAAGCTATAGCCATAATACTTTGAAATTGATCAATAAAGGATGAGGGTAGTAAGAGTGAAAATATCAAAAGAAAGAGAGGATAATTAATGAGTTATGCAAAAGGTGAGGAATGGTACGGAGTAAAAACTGCAACCATTCAATGAGTAAAAAAAGAAAAATAGCATAGCATGAAAAATGGCTGCAAAGTACAAAGTACTTCAAAAACCATATGCTTAAAAGAAAAATATGAGAGAGTGGTATGGAGCATAAAATACAACCACTGAAAAAAAGGGAGAGTGGTATGGAGCATAAAATACAACCACTAAGAGTGTTTTAGCATCCTAGGTTACCTAAAAATGCCTTGAGAGAAAATTATTCAAAGTGTGCTCCCTTTGTCCTTTATACTTTATACCATGCTTAAGAGAAGCAAATATTCGAGTATGTATATAACGCTTATATGAAGATGCGATTTAGTTGAACCTCCATTAAGAGCAAAGGTATGCAATTAGACTATATAAATTGCACATTACTAATTTGTGGGAAATTTTAGATTTCTACTTGAATCTTATGCAACATGGGAATGTGGTTCTCACTGCAATAATCTTTCACCAAATGAGGTACGAACTTGAATACTATTTTATGCACTTCTGTTGAATTTACCTTGAGGACAAGGCAAAAGTTAAGTGTGGGGTTGTGATAAGTTTATAATTACACTTATTATTATGATAATTTTACACATTAGACACCATAGTTTAAGTCATTTTTATACTTCATATAAAAGATTTCACGTGGTATGTAGTTGTTTTTTATGCAAATGCAGGTACTAGGTAAATCTTGGAAGTAAAATGATTAAAGTTTGAAATCTACAAAAAAAAAAGAGTGCAAAAGGTGCAAAACGATGCGTGGAACTTAAGGATTTGGCTGAAGATCGAAACTGTTGAAGATTGGTAAAGTTACAAGAAGGATTCTGAAGAAAAACAAAATTCACGGTACAACCATTAGCAGTCGCAACTTAGTATTCTTCAATACAGAAAGTTGCCAACCAAATATTCACAGTTACAACATGTATTTCGCGGTCGCAAATTTGACAGTTTTTTGGTCAACTCTTCTCAATTTCCAACCGCCAGATAAGAACCATCAATCGCCATTAACCGCCATCAACTACGAAACAATAAGACACCTTTTGAAAGTCAACCAATCATGAAAAGATGTCTTTCCATTGTGGATAAGATCAACCCAATTCAACCAATAACAATGAAGTGATGCAATATTTCACCAATGGACACAACTCTTAGTTTGGATAGACGCAACCCTTCATACTCTATAAATAGGGCTCCAAACTCAACCATTTTTGTGGCATGTATGGTGTGTGGGCACTTAATGTGACATAGAGTGTATATATGTGGGAAAATTGTGTAGATTTCACTACGTTCACAAGTGTTAGTGAGAAAATGTATAAGTGATTCGAACCTTATTTCGATCACTAGATTTCTCTACATATTCGAGAGATTGTTGTATAAGTGTAATTGCAAATCACTTATCAATAAAATTTTTTGTTCTTCAATATTCGTTTGTTCGATATTCACAAAGAATAGCATCCTAGCGGAGGTTCTGTACGAGTCGAGATTGAATTCAAAGCAGATGCAGGAATTGCGGGAATTGACGACTCCCATTAAAGAGTGGATACAGTTTGATCAACTTTAGCTTTCACTTGCATACCTTACAACTTTTCTTTATTTTCTACTTTTACTTTCTATTTCGAAGTTTATGATATGTCTATGTATCATAATGTGTATTTCATGTTGAATCTTTTATATTAATCAAGTTATATGCTTTTCATTAAAGTTTAAGAGTAATTCCAAGGTTAACGAGATTGTGTATAATAACTAGATCTATTATTATAACGCTGTTTAGTGAGCCAACATTGTTGGAATGGTAACTTGCTAAATATGGCTATGTGAGAGCGACTCGTACTAAGCATAGTAGTATTGTTATCCAGGTTTATATAATCATCTTAATTTGTTTACACTAGATTAGAAAAGTCATTTCATGTGTTGCTCTTCGGTGAATAATTGAATAACTGAATATCTAGAACCGAATTTGTTAAATTTGTCTAGTGTACGTAATATCTTTGTTGACTTTGCATGTTTTCTTTGCTATACTTGTTCGTATGGATAATCTATACTGATTTCTTCTACTCTAATCTTTATCCATCATCATATCCCATTCTACCCAATAAATAATAAAATCATTTATTTTTCTTTCTTTGTTCCGTTACTCTTGTTAGTCTTTATAACTGGTTCCTTCCCTGTGGGTTCGATATCTTTTAAAACTACATCGTAACTGTATACTTGCAGTTATCATCATTTTTCTATTTGATAAGTGGAATTGACAACACCTGTACTTTAAAGCCAAAATCTTATAAACAAGTTATTAAACTTATCAGTAGAAATGTGGTAAATAGTAGCCAACCAGATAGCCCTTACATCGTTCACCGAAGCTCCAAAATATGCACGAGACTTGTCCTAATTAACACGCTGGCCCGAGATTGCACCTTATTGCTCAAATGAAAATTAAATACAACCATGCTTGCTATCCCAAAAATCAGAATATCATCTACATAAAGCATGTGAGAAAGGAAAAGCAGCATTAGTCGTGTATTTCATGAGAGAAAATTGTTCGCGAGTTTTCCACTGATAAGTTTAATAGTTTGTTCACAAGTTTCGGTTATATATCAATAGTGCCAAAAACTTGTTCACAAAAAATATAGGTGTTGTAAGTACCTCTTAACAAATAAGAAAATGATGATAACTGCAAGTACGTAGTTGCGATGTAGTTTTAAAAGATATCGATCCCACATGGAAGGACTAGTTTTAGAAATCAACAAGGAAGATAAAATAATGAAAATAAAATATAATGAAGTAATGTTTTAGGAAAGAAAGGTTAGAATGAAAATGAGTAAATATAGGTATGAAAGATTAGAGAACCTAAATATATAGATTTTTCCAACGAAATAAGTATAGCAGAGAAAGAATGCAAGTTCAACAAAGATGTTACGATTCACTAAACTAATCTAATAGACACGGTTCTAAATACTCAGATGTTCAATTATTCGCTACAGAGCAACACATGAAATAACTTTTCTAAATCTAGCGCAAATGAATTAAGACAATCATATAAACCTAGACAACGTCAATGCTATGCTTAGTACGGGTCGCTCTCACATAACCACATTTAGCAAGTTACCATTCCAAAAATGTTGGCTTACTACACAGCGTTAAATCACAGATCTAATGATCACTATCAAAACACGTTAACCCCAAACTACTCTTTAAATCAACGTGAAAGAATGTAACTTAATTGATATAAACGAAAACAAGACAAATTACTTGTTATGACACATAGACATATCATAAACTTCGATA
>CATIWQ010010693.1:0-43912 GCA_949673415.1 Euphorbia schlechtendalii
TGTTTTTTATCTTGGGATATATTTTGAGCAATCAAATATCATAGAAATTGGTATGAGATATTTTCGACATATTTTTTATTAATAAAGTGGTCAAAATTGAAACTTTATTTCATTGAAAGACCAGCCACCGATCAATCATCAACATAACAAAATAATTTATGAATTAGAGAAGAGAAATGCTAAAACATGCATGATAAGCTCACGAAGAAACACCTCTTTGTTACTGTATAAGCTATTAACAATAAGGTCCATGAGGTGACTAACTTGCCAACAACGAAGGAAAAATTAACAAAAAGCAATTCAGTATCGTATTGTTGAGTTCATTATCCAAAGTAAAAGGAAACAAAATTAGTAGGAAGAACTCATTAAACATACATCTGTATAATCACTATCTCAACTTCTTCCTCAAAAGGAAACATGACAGTTTATGTTCATTAAACATAGGTGATAAATATGTATTCAATGCACGTGACATAAGATTTAAAACCAAATCAAATTAATTGGAGTATTTTACTGTGATTCTGATACGTGTCTCATGTAAATGAATCAAATCAAAAAGAGATGCCAGAATTTGTTTCCGTCATCGTGATATTTATTCTCCGCACATACAACATGTAAAAGCAAATAACTTCAAAAAATTAAAGAGATCACCTCCTCATCACTATGGGACTTATTCTGGATGACCATGACTCCATTATCAAATTTTCGAAGCATTATATGTTTGTCAAAAAGAGGACAATCTTTATCAAATGGCTAGAAACCATACGAAAAACTCTTGATAGTGATTTAGTGAACAACTAATGATAAACTCTGAATATTTCAATATCAACTAAAGAACCAAATGAAATATAAGTTGAAAGATAGTAACCCACTTACACATCAAATTTCTCCCACAAGGTACATGCTTGCAACAGATCATTAGGCGAGATCAACTCTAATTTAAAAAAGTGGAAGGTTATTCTAACAAATGCCATCCGAAATAAAGTTTACTTAACTAAAACCATTTCTAGAGAAATATAAATACCTCAGTATGAATAATACCTATTCTCCGAGCACGATTAAATAAACAATACACATCTATAAGATTCATCATTCCTCCATGTTTCTCTAACAATGTTTTGACAAAATCTGCCAACTAAGTGTTAATGAAAATAGATACATAAATAGATTCATCATTCCTCCATGTTTCAAATATACTTCAAGTGACAGTAAGAAATATTTTAATTTCCAAATTTAAAACCACAAGCACCATAAATCATTCAGCGTCTAAAATGTAAAAAAGTGACAGCTAACGAAATGACATTATCAGTTTAATTACTTAATTATCCTCCATAGTTTGATTACCTTAAGCTCTTCTTCCAAATCCAGCGGCAAATCCCCTGCCAAAGCCATGTGAACCAATCAAAGGCTGTGGTTCAGCTTCCACAATTCCCGCAACATCGAACATACCAAGAGCAGCAAGCATGTCGATTGTCTCCTTGTCAACCTTAATCTCATCAATCTTAATGGCACACTCTTCACGTACAAAGTCCATGCGACGCTCTCTCTCCTCTTCCTGAAGCTTCAATGAAATTCCATGAACTGGGCCCTTTTGAATAGGTTTCATAAGATGGGTTAAGAACCCGGCTATCTTGTTGCCCAACCTCTTTGACGAGATAATCACAACCTCTTCTAGTATTTTCTTGTTGGTATGGAAGTACAGGTCATTTTTTAGTAGTACCTCTTGATGACCTGGCGTGAGGACTTTTGTACTGTCTTTATACGAACACGACCCATCTTTATTAGTTATCTGCTACTATTGTAGGGGAATATAATAGAAACTATAATCATTTTATGATTTGTTTAGTAAACCATTGAATGGAAAAGCACAATAGCAGAAAGATAATATTATTAGTATAAAAAATGCAGATTAATTGTAAAGTAAATAAAACACTACAACTAAGAAAATAGGTAATTCTCATATAATCTGAATGATATTGCCTTGATTAGTATAGCTTTGCAGAGACAAAATTAAAATTTACCACAATCCTATGTAGTTTGCTACTACTACTGCAAGGGGGTATAACAACAGACACTATTATCATCTTCTTATTTATTTAGTTAACCAATGAATTTATAGAGAATTCAGAGCAGACGTAAATGAAAGACAGTTTCTGGATTTTTTTGAATTATAATAAGCAACTGATTTAGTTATAGACAAAGTTTCTGGAATAAAACTAATAACACAATGTGTCAAATGATATCTATGAAATCTTAATGATACCCTTAATTAATTGTAAAGCTCTTTACGGTACACCTAACTAAACTAAAAGGCATCACAAACTATAATCCAGCCATCAAATGAGAAGGCTAAACATAGCATTAAAAGTATAATCTGGAGGAGAAAAAAGATTTAAATAAATCCTAAATCACAACAATGCACTACAAGTTAACTAAAATAGATTAAACCTTAAGTAGTAGAATTCAGCTTATGAAAACTAAACATGAAGAGACAAATGAAAAACAATTACAGAATTGGACAAAAATATGAATAAAATGAAAACTAACATAACTAATAATAAAATATACACAATAGTATGAAAAAGCTATTCCATTAATCATAATGCAGCTTATATAGGTAGGATGCCATTATTCCGGAAGACAAAAGACCTCTATTCACCTGAAATATTGGATAATACATTTATTGCAGTTTGCAGACTAATAGGACATATATGTATGTATACATATACCTTAGAATGTAAAGAGATAGCCATCATGACAATAAGCAGGATTGCAGTCCATGTAATGAAGAATATGTTGAGAGAACAATGTAGGCTTCTTCCATACAACAAGTAAATCACTCCGATCCCATAAACATAAGTAATGTAAAAAACAGTTGACATCAGTAGTCCAACAGAACAACTACAATTAAATAATACACACAGACTTATAAAGTGAATTAAGGTTTATGGCGTTGCTAAATGCTAATTTAATAACAAATGGATTGCTCCAATCACATTTGCTTCATTTCTTTATCAAGCACCCAGTAGTTATTCCACCATGTAATAAACTCAGTCACACTTACAAATTGCATCACTAGAAAAACCCTGTTCCATAAAGTTTATATCTTTTCTTCAATTTAGCAATATTCCCATTTTGGATCAAATATTCAAAGATTCAAAAGATTACCCAGCACCAATATGAGCAACTTCGCCTGCATCAGGAATATTGGACATTTTTGTTTTTAAGAGAAATTTTTAATACAAGTGCAAATCAAAGCAGAGTTTTAGTTGCAGCTCTCCGTTATTTTGAACTCATTTGCTGCTTGATTATCTTCTCAAATAAGCACAAATAAATTATGAATGAGAATATGTACCATATAGATCAATGTAGTTTGAAGGTAATAGGAAAGGAACTATAGCGGAAATGATCAATAAGATAAATTTGAGTGTCCACCATTCTGAATGCCATTTACAGTGGGCTTCGTACACTTTTCTCGTTTTTACTGTCTTTATGAACATTGCTAGGAAAAATATCTGATTTCAATGTCAAGGATATGCAAGTTTTAGTAACAGAACAAGTAATTGCATGTGTTACTAAAACTTAATTTGAAATTACAGAAAGTTATTGGTGCTGTTATTGCATGCAGGCGTGGGCATAAAAAAATTTAAGGCATTATTTTAGTAACCATTATTCTTTCAATGGTAATACATAGTGGAATGTGTACAAAGCAAGTTTAGTTGTTGGCAAGTCCGAAATTCACAAGTTATAAATGTGATTTTGGGACCATCTTGACTAATGGACATCTCTAAATTATATAAAAAAATTAAAATGGGAAAAAGCTTATAGACCCTTTTTAACGCGTTATATTACTTTATCATTGTCCCAAAATCTGTGATTTTAGAAATAGTCCAAAATTGATAGAAGGTAGCCAACTAGGCAATGACTCAACTAAAATGTGGATAAAATATGGTTCTTGGGATCAATTTTGGGGAGAAATACATTTTTGGTCTTGTCCTATCAGCTAATTACCCTATAACAGGGGTTAAAAAAGCAATCGATTGATATACCAATGGAAGAAAAGGACATTTATCGGCCATTGTGAAGCTAAAATGAATAGTCCAAAAAGCAAACTTCAAATGGAATGAAGTGCAAAAGGGCAAACTTCTATGAAGCAGAGAGCAAAAACATCTTTGAGCCCAAAAAGAAAAGTTAGGTGGTGTAGGTTAGGTGTTAATGTAATTTTACTTAACACTTGAGTGGTCAATTTGATATAAAACATATTGGATATCGCAGCCCGTGTGTTGATGGCCATTTTGTTTGTTTTCATGCAATAGAACGAGTTAAAAAAATTACCTGGCTCACAACAAATCCAGATTCAAGCATCTAATTCACTGGAATTTGAAAGCTCTTGAATATGTTAGTGGCTGATTCTTTCATTCATGATATATTGTACACTCCATGCTCTAATCTGCAACATCACAGCTAAATCAGACTCTCTTTTATTTATACTGGCATGAAGTGAAAATAATTTCTTCAGGAAATGGTAAGTAATTACTTTTCAAGTAGAGCTTGGATTTTCTTGAGAGCAGAAGCACATGGGAGGTGAGGATCGTCTCTAAAAGATGAGGCCTCTAATTCCAATTTATGGTGGCTGCTCAGTTAGATTTTAATTGAAAATTACAAAAAGATATATGAAGAAGAAGAAGAGATAGCTAGGGATTTGGAAATGGGGGACTAATTAGGCTTAGATTGAGAAAAATTAGAGGAAGATAGTTAATATGCTATTTTTTTAATATTTTTATTTAATTTTTTTTTCAATTTTCTAGTGTTATGATAAAAGTGTATTTGATCAACAAAAATATCTATTGCAACACTTCTCAAAATATGTTTCGAAAAATCTTTTTTTCCTTAAAAAATCGCAACACTTCAATGCAACACCAGCTATTCTGGTTGCGACAGGCCATCTATAACGTAGTGATAATTAAAATCCTTTGTCTCTAGAAAATAAAACTCCAAAAATTTGATACAACTCTTCAAAAGAAATCGCCAAAGCTTAAATCTGCAAAAGCAAGGAATACAACCCCATTTTGCCCGTTTATCTCCTTATATTCCCGCATCTTCTAGAATTTTCACCTTCGTCTGAGAGATCTCCCCCTGCCACTAGCACTCAATCTTTACTTCTCTCTCCCGTGAATCTATATTGCAATTTTTAAGCTATCGCTTATTTTTATTTCCTTCAACTTCGATATGTAGAAGCGGAGGAGCATGTAGAAACTAGAAGGTATTCGGGAAATTTCACATGTTACGGATTTTAGAATTCTGTTTGAAAAGAAATCGAACAAAGAGAAGCTAAGATTTTTCTCCTTCTTATTTCATAGTTCAACATGTATACTCTTAATTTAGTCTCTTAACTTGTTCTTTTTTTCATTATAAAATGATGTGACTCCACTTAATCAATTTTTTACCACGTGGATCTTATGCACCATTAAAATTTCATGCCTGTTAAAGAAATGATTAATTAGGTAATGTAATTAATACCAGGAGAATTAAATGTGTAACATGTATAACATAAGACTACAAAGATAAAACATGTATAGAATAGGTCCAAAAAATTGGTTTCGCCATTAATAGTCTTAACAATAACATACTCCATCCCTTTCAATATTTTTTGGATTGGGATTCTCTAATGTTCATTTTGAACATTAGAATGATTTTGAGACAATCTCATTCATCCATTTCAAAATGATTGGCTTGATTGAAAGTGTGTTTTTTTGTCTTTTATCATAAAGTAGGAGAGATAACAAATACATCAGAGTAATGTTCAATTTTGAACATTAGAGAATCCCAATCCATATTTTTTTCATTGTAGTTTGCATTTTTCCATGGATAAATTCAGTTTGTTTTCAATTTTTTGGCCATAATAAACTTCAACATGGTAAATGACGAAGAATGTGAAGAGTTTACATATTCATTTATATATTGGAAAATTATACATTACATAAATAAATTGAAAAGTAGAGAAGACAACGAGAAAGTAAGGAGGTAATACAATACATATACTTTCTCTCCATCTTTATTATACTATACTTTTCTATATATTCATTTAGTGTATATTTTTGTTTATTCATATTAGTTATAACATGTCATCAGCACGAGTTTGCTCTTTCGAACTAGCAACAAGAATATCATTCAGATGTTTTAATGAACAAATATGTGATGCTGATGGGTATTACAAAGATACACGAAATTTGATCAATGAGAGAGTTTTTTTTTTCTTTCTCCAATTTCATTGTATTTATTATTGTATTTTTTCTACATGTATATTTTTCTTAATTCTTTTGAATAATTTTGTTGACATAATTTATGCATTTGAGGAATGATGTTTCATTCAACAACAAATTGCAATCATTCAGTATAATAAATCAAGATTTGGTGAAGTTTATTATGAGTTTTTTTTCTATTAAATTAACTTTGAGTTACAAACTATATTTGTGTTGAATATTATATGAAAGATGAAAACTGTAATAGTCGACTATTGAAGGTCCTAAAGATCTTTTGTAAAACTTTTGAAGGAAATATAAACATGCTAGCAATTTCCAACTGGAGTGGAAACATAAAATCGATCAATGATTTTCACCAGAAGTGGAAGAGTAGAATTGACAAATAATTTTCACTTGAAGTTGAAAATAAATTTGATGAATAATTTTCATCCGAAGTGAAAAAATAAAATGATGAATAATTTTCACTCTAAGCGAAAACTGAAATTGATTATTAGTGTTTACTTGTAGTGAAAAAGTAATATTGATGAGCGATAACCTATTAGAAATGAAAAATCAATTTGAAAATAATAATAATCGCCGAAAGTAAAAAATGAAAGGAAGATTGACGATAATTTATATATGGTACATATACTAAATGTTATGATTTGAAAATGAGTGAAAACAATGTTACCTTGATATCGGGTAGCATAAAAATTGATAAAGGCTCTGTAAGTGCCAATACAAATGTATCAATGAGAAAAGTGTAAAATGTTCTAGAAGATTCAATAATATTATACTAAGGCAAAGAAAAATTGTTGAGTGTTCTAGAAGAGCAACTATTATTGAAAAGCTCTTGAAGAAGCCATGTCAATTTCGAAAATAAAGGTATATATAAATAATGCTTTATTTTACCCAAATCTCACATAAATTGATAAAGTTTAAAATATATTCGTAAAAAATGAATATTATATTGAAATTGTGAGTGAAACACTAAAGAATGTCATTATGTTATAAACATATTTTTAGGCTAGTTAAACTGTAAACTAGAAGTTTATAAGCTTAAGAAATTTGGCACAATCGACTAAATCATTGTAATGCTATAATGATGACAAAATTTACAAAAAATGCACGTGGCCATTTATTAGAAAACCCAAAGTTCCTTCAAAATAATGAATTATGTTGTGTTGTTCGTTCGCAAGGAATTTTAATCATACAACCTTCTACAAATAAGGTCGAAAGTGAATTCCGTAATATTTGTAGAAAACATATAATGTGATATATATATGGACTAATTCATCCACAATATAAACCATTTAATTAATAATATAAATACACTTCCTGAAGAAGTAAATTCACAACTAAATGGGCACATTTGTGTTTTTATATCAATTGTGATTAAAGTTGAACATACTCATATGTTTATACTTAAAATGGTTTCATAGAACAGTGTACTAAATATCTGCATTTGATTGCACGACCATTTATTATACGAACAAATCTTCATACATAAGTGTGAGTTACGCAATATTGCATGCAACAATTTTATTTTTATGTTACATACCAAGACGTCATATATATTACTTTTCGTACAATAGCTTTTGGTCATGAGCTATTTATAATCTAAAATTTTTTAGTTATGATGTATTTGTACCTGTAGCTTCATCGTAATAGATAAAAGTGGGTCATGAAAAGATATTAGAAATTTATATTTGATATTAATCTTTATCAAAAAAGTATCTTGAGCCTTTACAATACATATGTTTACTGCAATATTTTTAGATTGTCGATGTAAACATTTTCTCAAAATTAGGGAGAGAAAGTAGAATGATAATTTTGGAAAATCTAATTTAATATAATGCTTCATCATCAATTAATATTGAAATTCCTGAAAAATAAGTTAATAATAGCGCTGTATAAATATAACATGTCTGAAGTGTGGATAACCAATTGGTTTACATGATAAAAAATTCTTGAAAGTTGCTGACTAAAGATGGTATCATTGAAGATAAACTTACTAATATAAATATAATTCCTCTAGAAGTTATAGCACTTGAAGTTCAAAACCAAAAGTTGGTTGAAAATGAAAAATTAAATATATAATATTAGTACTAAAGATAGAATGAATATAAAATTGATACAAACCATATATTATGCCTGTAACGTGGGAATGAGAATATGTATCAAATTTGCAAGAATGTTAAATAAGGTGTTGGTAAAAATGGAAAGATTTAAGTCAAGAAGATCTAATTCTCTGGAAAAGTAAAAGTATCCAGACTTATAGATTGAACACCATAAAAGGTAAAACTGATGAGATAATATTATTTTCTTCATTTTTATATTTCATATTCTTAACTTTATTTTGTTTATATTATTGTTTATTCATATTTGAAAGACATATTCTTACGAACATGTGGAATAAACATTTTATTTTTTTTTCTTTAATCAAAGGTTTTGTCCCACAAGATTTTCCTTGGTAAGGTTTATAATGAGGAAATGTCTTGTTCTCAAAATGGACATCAAATGGAGAGTGTTAAAAATATATGTAATGATTATATTGATTCATGACTTTAATTTCCTCCATTGATTATATGTAACTCAAGTATTTACATTTCATGTGTTTACCTTTAAATATAGACTTGTTGTACCCCTTACAAAGGGGAAGAAGAATATGAAAAATTAAATGTTACTTTCTCTCCATCTTTGTTATACACTATTTTTCTATATATTCATCTAGTGTATAATTTTATTTATCCATATGATTTATAACATAAATGACATGGTTTTTTCAACGAGACAATACAAATGAAGATTAGTAGAATTAAAATAGAGGCTAATGAAGAGTTTGATTTGAAGTCAATACAAAAAGTTGTGAAAATTCCATTAATCATTAACTTGAATCTTCAAGTTAAAGATGAGTTTGATTTAAAACCAGTAGATGATTCTACGAAGGTGAAGAAGAAGATTCCATTAAACTTTGATTTGAATGTATCAGTTAAAACGAAGTTTAATTTTAATCTACAAGTTGAACCGAAGTTTGATTTCAATCTACAACCTGATCCGGAGTTTAATTTGAACAAGTCACCGAGGGAAGATGCGGAAATCAATTTGAATAGAGACTTATGGAAACAATGAGAACTATATTAGAGATATGCTAACTTTACATATTGTTTTTAACATGTTATGCGTAATGGTTTCATTATGGGTATGATACGTATTTGGAAATGTTTTTATTTGATTTATTATACCATGTGTTTTTATTCTTATTGACATAATATTCTTTTAGTAGAGTTGTATAGTTCACAATTTATATCAAATGCAAAGCATTTTCCATTTTCCATTTCTTTGTTTGTGATGTGCATTATATAAGTTAACAAAGTTCGAATAATTTAATACTTTTACATGAATTAATATTATTGTTGGTCCGCTTAAGCTTTAATAATCATGCAGATGGGGTAAATGCAGATAAAATTGTTCTTTTTTATTTAAAAATTGATTGCCAAGTTATTGTAATACGTGCTGAGTATATTATGTTGAGTGCAACTTTAAGGCTAAAAATATAAAATACTCAGCTTGTGCTGACTTAGTTTATCTGCAAACTATGTTAAGTAAAACTTACTCAGCTTAGTCAAGCAGTTTAGATAAAAAGAGAGATGATGAATGAGCACAAACACTATCAAAGATATAATGAAAAGATAAGGAGAGAGAATACCTCAATTTTATTCTGGTTTAACTCCTAGCATACCTCTAGTCCTCAGATTCCTTCTCCGAGCTCAAATCCACCAGTGTTTCTTTCCTTTAAATATGAGGAGCAGCCTTTTGATAGCACGTAGACAACATTACAAAAAGTACATTCCTTTCTAACTACCTCTCAACTCAGTTCAGGTACCCTTCTCAAACTAACTCACTCTAATATTTAAATGAAAAATGTAGAACAGAGGATTACAACTTATAACACATTGAATCCTTTACAAATTAATTAGCTTATCTAGAATTCTAAGCCTATCTGATTTCTCTCTACAAGCATATGTGAATTAGTTGTTTGCTTTGGATTGCTTGAGTTAGAATTTTGAATGCTGTGATTGCTATAGTAGGGTTTCAGCTCTAAGAAAGTCAAGGTGATTCACAAAACTGTAAACGTCTACACCAGGCTCTATTTATAGTTGTAGAAGACTGGAACTAGCTGTTGTAAACTTCTCATCTTGACTATGATTCTTCAAAATCTCTTTTCTTCCCAGTTTTTAAATCTGCCCATTTGAAACAAATTTAAGGACGTGTAGAGACATCGATTTTGAACGTTAAGGTGCGAGATTAATCCATTTATCTTTATCTTGTAAAAGTTATATCTTCAAGCAATTTTGTTTAAGAGAGGTGCGAGATGCAACATAGAGATTTGTAGTTGGACGCTTTTGCTGACATTGCAGATGGCACGATGATACTGGAAAATGACGGACATTAGAATATACCTTTTTTATTTGGACGTTAGTTAGGTAATCCCAACATTCCCTGTTGACACCTTTGGGCAGTGAGGACCACATAAATATCCTATTTATTTTCACCGCTTTTTACCTGAAAAGCATCACAAAGTAATATTCTATCTTCACAAAAAGTGTACAGGTTTAATATAAGCTAGCGTCAAGCAAAGTTACTTAGTTTTCACAAAAAACTAAGTAAAAACTTATTCAGCGTGAGTTGAGTTATATCGCATAAACTATGTATTAAAGCTACTCAATTTTTCCTACTCAAAAGCCATAACTTAACTAAGTGAATGTAAAACTAAGTTGTTTTCCTTAAAAAAAATTTAATTTAAACTTACTTAATTAAGAGTCTACTTAAAACCTAATTAATATCAAGTAATTTCTAAAACCTAAGTATTGTGAAGTATTATTAACTTGGGTTCAACAATTAGTATCTATATTGGATTGAGAAGGACTTTAATAAACAAACTAAGTAATTAAACATTAAATAAAAAAATTGCATGAGAATACAAAAAAAACTATTAACTTGTCCAACACTAGTACATCGAACTAAATCAAACACAAACACTATTGAAGTGATTTCCATAATATTCAATTACGTAGAAATTTTAAAACTTCTTGTCCTAGTGTATCATCACAAGCTAATTTAGTAGGAAGGTTTCCACTACTTTCTAGCTTGGCTTTGTTTATATGCGGAGTCTTATAGTTATGGTTACCCATGACTTTCAAAATTTCTATCATGCATAACTGTAATATAAAAAAACACTGTTAGACTTAATACAAGAAAGATTTTCTAATGTCCTTACAACTACGTCAATAAGTTCATCAATAATTGTAGGATTATCCATATACTATAAGGCTTCAATCCATTAAAATATCCGAGGTCCAAAATATTTAAATTTGGGTTCAGAGGTTGACAAAGAATGTCTAATCCATCTTGAGAAGCCGCTTGATGAAACTCAATATCATTTCAATTAATATGTGTCCTTGCATTGTCTTGTTGAATGAATATTTGATGTACTGTTTCATCTCTTGAACAATTTTGCTTGATACCGGGGATAACTTTTTTTCAATCAAGTAGGCTCTCATTATATCTCTGTTGGCTGAAGTTATTAGCTTAGTCTCTAAGGTGTTGGGAAAATTTGGCAATAGGGATGCTAAGAATGAAATTGATCACAAATGTAGAGACAAATCTATTGTAATCTTGATCATAATAGAATTAACTAATTTAATAATACCTAATCTCTAAGTGTAATAATCACTTTCCTTTAATCAACATTTCCTCCCTACAAAGTAGTGGGATATGTACTAAACTTATAAGATACAATAGAGTTATTAATTTGCGTACCTGCTTTCGTATGTGAATCAATTTTAATACATTTGTTGTAGGAATAAGAATTTATGTATAAGATTTGGAAATAGAAACATATTAATGTTTCCTCTCAATTTCTAAATTCGCTATTGAATTTATTCTGTATCAAAGGCACAAATGAGCTTTATTTATAGATATTTGATCAAGAGATATGTCTCTTTTGAATCTATATGACTTTTCAAGAAACAATATGTATTTTCATCAAACAACATGACTTATAATGAAACAATAAGTCTCTACATGAAATAAGATGACTATCCGTCAAACAACATGTCATTTTATGAATCAATGTCATGAAATAATATCTCTTTATATGAAACATCGTGATATTCACCAAAAATATGTCTTTACATGAAATAACATAACTGTTCATTAAACATTTTATCCATCCATGAATCATTACATCTTTTCATGAACTAACATATATATTCATGAAACAACACTTCTGTTCATTAATCAACATATGATTTCATGAACTATCACATCTTTTCCATTTACAACTATAAATACATCTTATGTCATTTAACCTCCTCCATAATTAAATGACTTAAGAACATACACTTTTTTCTTAATACTCTAAATTATCAAACATAAGGTGCCTGCAACTCTACTGATACTGCTCCTTCTTGCTAGTTCTTATGTGATAAAAGGGAATACACCAATTTTTTCATTTAATACATCGTATCCTTGTGCATGAAATCTGGGACAGGTAAAATCTATAATAAACATTACTTTTGCAATTAAAGTGTTAATCCTGCAAGTTCTTTTTTATTCATCTTCATCAAGTAGCAAATATTATCTCTCAACTGTGTTTATCATAAAGAATAACTTTTCATCAAAATGGACAATGTTGCACATTCCCTTGAATATTCGATCTTGTGGCAGGATACTTTCTTCAACCATTGATATGAAGAATTGTAGGCAGGATTTCATCATTATTTTCATTCAAAGAAGGCTTAATAGCATTGGTGTGTCATTGTATATGCCCTATCTTTTACAAACTAAATACTTTTCACTGAATTACCTCCAAAAAATCAAGATAAGGATTTCATAGTTAACCATTTATTCAAGGGAATTCGACAAATATGATCAACATCTACTTGGACTCTTTTTTAACCTCAATTTGATTTTTTTTTTCTATGCAATACATCCCTAGTAGGAGATGTCTATGATTACTTCTAAATTCGTGAAATTGTATATATTGAAAAAGAGAATGCCAAAGCCAATTCCAATTCTTTTGTATTACCTCTTTTTAATTTCTTAGCAACACATTTTTGTAAAAGCATTCTATATATGGGCACTTCTTTCATCAATACTTTTATTTCTTAACATCTTTCTACCAACATCTATTCCACAAAAACTACCAATAAAAATTAAAGAGTTTTGAATGACACCAATTATTAGCGGATGACGTTTTAGGGTGATGCCTGGTTCGATAGAGTCAATTCTTTATCATAGACATATTTCATTGTTCAGGACATTTAGCTACTTTATCCGACATGCCAAGGTTTTCTTTCCATTAAAAATGATTCCAAATAAGAGTCAAGCTACTTCGGAAATAATTTAAAAAAATTAGGAACCTAAATTCCTAAATTAAGACACAGAGTCACCACCTAGATTAGCTCTTTCATGAAAATACTGGCATAACATTGTTTCCAAACACAATTTATACCTTAACATAGAGATTCGAGTTGAATAGAGTTACCTACTTTATTATCTAAGTTAATTTTTTGTTAGAAACCTAAGTAATACCAATATTTTATATTTAACATATTCATATTGCTTATGATTCATTAACGAAAATATAGACGAGAAAAATTATATTATTTTAAGCCTACTCTTAGTTAAACTAACACAAAATCATGGCATAAAATAAGTATTTACACACAACTACTTATACAAGATTTCATAGAAGGTACTTAAAGTGGTTTAGAACCGAAATCGGTTCAATCAAAGCTGCAAAACAAAGGTTAGACGGGGCAAAATAAAAAATTGGGACATTCTACCATTAATTCTAATAGTCATGACATGATCACCATGATCAATGGTCATGATACCGAAATCAATGATCACGATACCGGGATCGATCTCGATTTAATGTGTCTGTGGATAGAATGTCCCCAAAAAACGTTTTATATGCAATTTTCGGTTTTTTTTAATAATTTTCACTAAATATTAACCAAATTTTACATGTTTAATCAATTTTGCAAGCATTTTTAGAACATGTAAATATATAAAACAAGATTTAGAAGTTCGACAACTTATCTAAGAGCGACACGCAACCCCCTTTTAGCTTTAACTTATGGTTCTACTCCTTAAGGCGACCAAATTGCAAAAAACAAAATAATTGTAAATATAAACTCAAAGTCTTAGATTAGATTTATACCTTTTTGTTTTGAATCCACTTTTATCATAGATCTAAACTTAAGAACTCGAGATAGCCTTCGTGAGAGAAAGGTTGGGTTGATGTTAGGGAATTTGGTGAAAATTGAATAAGGATTAGTGATGAAAAAGTAAATGAATCAAAAGATTCCCCTCTTTGTTCAAGACTTTTAAAAAAATCGAGAAGAGACATTTTAGCATATGGCTTGTGAAAGTATAAGAATTTTTGTGTAAAGATTCGGCCTGAAAAATAGAAAATCGGGTCATATTATAGAAAAAATGTGAATTTGTTTTAGGTAAAAAAATCAATTCCCTGAAAAAAAAAGGAAACAAATCTTTCTTTCTTTCGACTTAGGTTGATCTTAGTACTGATTTTGTGGTCTCACTACTATTTTAGTGGGTTAGAATAGGAAAAAATGGATCAAAGTATGCCAACTAATTAAGAAACAAAGGTGAACTCGGTACCGGGGTCACGATCCCAGTAGAGGATTCACGATGGCGGTATAAGGATTATGTGATCCTAGTAGACCCTTTGCCCTAACTATTGACAAGTTTTAGAGATTTTTAATCAATTTTTGGCTAGATTTTTATTGTTCTTAAAGGTCTATCCCAATAATTGATTTTGAACCCAAAATATTCGGATAAACAAAGTATGAAAATGAATTTTTCATTTATCGACTTTCGGTATTATAAAAAATCTATGCTCAAAGTCTACCCCTTGTAGATCATAAAAGACATATCTTTATGATCATGTGATAAAGCACGCGATAAGAGTAAGAGACCATACCTGAGTTGGAGGCCTGCTGGGGGATGTGATCATTCCCTGATTGATTTTGTTAGGAAATAAAAATTTTATCTCCTGCAATCAAGAATGATCACATAATGGTGGAATTTGGCATCCATCTCTTGACATCTACATTATGCTAAGGTACCCGGTTCTTGTAAGATGGTCCATGTATGTCGGAGTCAAAGCTGGACAGGTGAAGATACTAGTGAAAGGAATTTAAATCTTGTGACATAAGCCATCAGGAAGTGGTTCACAAGGGAATTTGAACTTTTGTGAGATATGCTACCATAGGGTAGTCCACAAAAGGGAATTGAAATTATGTGATAAGCTATCATTAGGTAGTCCATAAAAGAATTTTGATTTTTGTGAGATAAGCCACGATAGGGTAGTCCACAAAAAAGAATAAGGATTTTTTGATTTTTTGTGAGATAATCTACTATAGTATAGTCCACAAAAAGAAATAGGGATTTTTGTGAGATAAGATACCATTGGGTAGTCCACAATAATAAATAAGAATTTTTTGTGAGATAAGCTACCATTGGATACTCCACAAAAGAAATAGGAATTTTTGTGAGATAAACTACCATTGGATAGTCAACAAAAAGAAATAACATTTTTTGTTAGATAAGCTACCATTGGGTAATACACAAAAAGGAATAGGGATTTTTGTGAGATAAGCTACCATAGGGTAGTCCATAAAAGAAATCAAAATTTTTATGAGATAATCTACCATAGGGTAGTCCACAAAAAAAATAAGAATTTTTGTGAGATAAATAAGCTACCATTAGGTAATTCACAAAAAGAAATTTGGACTTTTGTGAGATAAGCTACCATAGGGTAACCCACAAAAAGATAGAATTTTTTTGTGAGATAAGCTACCATTGGACAGTCCAAAAAAATGAATAGGGATTTTTGTGAGATACGCTACCATTAGGTAGTCCATCAAAAGGAATTTCGATTTTTGTGAGATAAGCTACCATAACATAGTCCACAAAAATGAACTTTGATTTTTTGTGATATAAGCTAGCATAAGGCAGTCTACAAAAGGGGATTTTGATTTTTGTGAGATAAGCTACCATAGGTAATCTACAAACTGGGATTTTTGTGAGATAACTACCACAGGGTAGTCCACAAAAAGGAATAGGGATTTTAGTGAGATAAGCTACCATAGGATAGTCTAAAAGAAGAAATAGGAATTTTGTGAGATACCATCGGGTAGTCCATAAAAAGAATAGGGATTTTTGTGTGATAAGCTACCATAGGGTAGTCCATAAAAGGAATATGAATTTTTGTGAGATAAGCTACCATAGGGTAGTCTGCAAAAAGAAATAGGAATTTTTTTGAGATAAGCTACGATTGGATGCTCCACAAAAATGAATTTTGATTTTTTTGAGATAAGTTACCATTGGGTAGTCTAGAAAAAAAATAGTAATTTTTTTTGTGAGATTAGCTACCATAGGATAGTCGAAATTTTTTTTTTAATTTTTGAACTTCTTAGGAGGACTAAGAAATCAAATTAAGATATATTGGAAAGGAATAAGAATTTGAGAATTTGATTATCAGGATTTTTAGAAATTGTAGCGGGAAAAATTGGTAGGAATTTCGGGTTTTTAAGAATTGGTAGAAAGGAGTATATATGCCAAAATAGGTAGAAGGTTCATTCACACTCTTTTTTTCTCCTTTTGCTTTAGAGATCTTTTCTCACCATATCTCCTTCAATTCTCGACCAAATTAGAACCCGTTCATCACCATGTTTCACAAGAGAGGAGCTTAACATGCTAAGAAAGAGGGATTTGGATGAAATCGAGGGCTTGGAGTTACGATATCTTCTAATCTATAAGGCGTACCACCTCGAGCCTACCGAGAGGCATTTAGGGCTTGCACGAGGGGTGGAGCCTACTTCGAACCACCATTATCTATCAAATGCTTCACACTAAAAGGTTGGTAGTTCACAATTCTTTTCTAAGTTCGAATTTATGGAAGTTTTGAATTAGTTAGAATTTTGGGTAAATTGATTTAACGATGAAACTATGCATGCATGTTCTATTTTTTTTTATGGATTGAGACTCTCAACTTGTTAGAAAACACCTATGTATCATTTTCTAGGCTTGGGTTGACTTAATTTGATGCAAAGTTTATATTATAAGGAAAAAGTACAGAAAGAATCGATTTGGCCATAGTTAAGGCTCGATCCTGGTAGACCCCTAGCAAACACGGTACCGAAATTAAACGAACATAGTATGTTGTTCATGGGAGCCTTACCAAGTTCGATGGTAGAATAGCCACAAATGGAGCAAATTTTTGTGTTTTGCTTTTTTTGTTTCGTTTTTCCATTTTTATGTATAATGTCCCCAAATGAACCTACATAAACATAACAAGGTTATATAAGGGATAAACATGCAAATTGGTGAAAGTTATATGACTGAAATTATATGTATACGAGAAAAGAAAAGGAAAGTTAGGGATACTCATCTATTTTAATGCTTGATTTTGACATTGTAGAAGTTCGTGAGAGGCATCAATATTTCCCTCTCATTTAGTCACCTATGGTGGGACAAGATTGAGGATAACTAAGTGAAGTGAACTATTATTGTTGGTCCTCAGAAAACTTATAAACAATAGCAGAGGGGGGTGAATGCTTTACTAGGTTACTTTTGGATTTATAAAATATTTTAACCAAATTTTGTTTTTAAATGCATGCTGAGTGAATATATGCTGAGCCGATCTAAAAACTTATAAACTGCTTAGCTTTGCTAGTGCAGTTTATCTTCAATATCTTGTTGAATACTCTATTTGACATGGATTAGTTTTTCAAGAAAAAACTATAAAGATAAAAAAATGATGTACGAGATGAACACGAGCCTACCTCTAGTCCCCAGATACCTTCCCCGAGATTAAATCCACTAGTGTTCGTTCCTTACTTAGGCGGAGCAGCCTTTACAATGGGTAGAAGTAATTACAGAAAGTACCTTTCTTTCTAACTGCCACTCAACTCAGTTTAGGTACCCTTCCCAAACTGACACTCAGATTTGTATAAAAAGAGTGCGAATTGAATTCAACTTATAAACTGTTAAATCCATATAAATCTAAGAGTGATTCTCTCTATAGAGCAATGGTTGTTTGTTGATTGCTTGAATTTGGAATTTCTTAAAGTTGGGAGTATTTGTGTAGACTTTCATCTATTAAAGAAATTCGAGGTGGTTCACAAAGTTTGAACGTCTACTTCAGTCTTCTATTTATACTTGATGCTTTGCGAAGTAGTGGTTGCAAACTTTTCATCCTTATAGTTCTTCAATTTCTCTTCTCTTCGTATCTTTCCAATATTCCCGTTGGAGAAAAATTCCAGGACGTTTAGAGATAGAAATTTCGACGCGCGATAAAATTCCATTGACAAAATCTCATTTATCTTCAAGCAAATTGATCTGTTAGAGAAGCGCACGAAATGCAATGTGGAATATTGAGATTGGTTGACATTGCTGACGCTTGCAGAGTTATGCGGAGACACTGAGAAACGATGCATGGCAGAGAATTCCTTTTTCCTTGGACTTTAGTGAGGAATCTCCAACATTCCATACTGACACCTTTTATCTTGTGAGAACCATTGAAAATCTTTTTTAATTTTAGCACTTTTTAACCTGAAAGGCATCTAAAGAATAATCCATTTCTCATAGAAAATGTTAGCAGCACAAGTGTTATTTATTTCTCTAAGTGTCAAATAATATAACTTTTAATTACTAAAAGCTAACTCAGCACAGCTGAGTTGATATCTTTTTAAACTATGTAGTACTCAGCATAGACTCAACTTTTCATACTCTAAGCCGTAACTTAATTAATTACTCAACAAACTGAGTTATTTTTCCATAAACAAACTCAAGTCAGTTTCATTCATTAAGAGTATACTTAGTACTCAATTAATTTCACTATCCTAGACAATCTACTATTTCCAAAATGTTTAAGTACTATGAGGTACTATTAACTTGGGTTCAACAATCTCCCATTTTAGACAGATAGCAAACTAGGTAGTAGGAGAGATTAATTGAATAAGATAGAGTACAGATATTAAGAATACCTGGAAAGTAATGTAAGACTCCCTCGTGCTGAGTGACTTCCCTTAGTCAGCTTGAACTCTTCCATACTGAGTGAGTCTTCTTCAAGCAGCTCAACTCCCCCATACTTAAAGGATTTTTCTTAATTTTGGGACTTTATCTTCAGCTTTTCTTTGAGGTTGGTCTCTTTGTATGAGTTCCTATATAATGTATTTAACTAATAGTAGAAACATACATACAACATAAAAAATTAAAGTTAATAAGATCTTAACTTGGAAGGATAAAACTTGTAATTTTATTCATAAAAATATTACTTAGTTAGTACATAAATTATGTTCTGAACTAAAATTGCATGCTAAGTCCTATTACAAGAGCTATCTACTACTAGGTACATGGCTTATTTTTTACTTTTGGAAGAGGAGGATCCAATCTTGTCTTGATTTGGCTTTGGAGGTTATTGCTAAGGTTGATGATGCGAAGTATAAGGAGGATACTGTGATCACCCAGGTAGAGATCCCTTATTGAGATTTGCCATTCTGAGAGCATCTTCAGCTACCTTCTCCCCCTTTAATATCTGACCCTTCATAATTTGTTCCAAGAAGACATTAAAGGCATTAAGAGAAGCTTGGAAGTCCTCTTGCTGGTCGATTATCAGCAGGGATATCTCTTGCTCCAACTGCTACTTGCCTTTTGAGGTTAAGAATTCCTGATCATTAAGTTCGCTGAGAAGGAGGTGGTGACATCTGGAATGGCGTGCTATTTGATTGAATCCTTGGCACACAAACTATTTAAAGCATTGTAGTAGAGCTTTGAAATCTGCTACAAAGAGTGTAATCTATAGTTGAGTCTCCATGTCAAGGATGTTAGGTCTAATTGATGATATACACTAAGTTGTGTAATCAATATCCTTAGCGTCCAAATCACCAGTTGTGACTAGTGTCTCAAAATTCTTCTGCAGATCTTCCACCTTGGTCTTGATAATATTCAGCTTAGTGAGAATAGTCATATACCAGTCTCTAGAAAGAGTGATTCAGTAGGTGGAAGGCTTAGAGTTTGCAACTTAGGAAAGATCTTGCCCATGCCAGTAATCAGAAACATTTGAGAAGCTGATATCTTTGCATCTGTGTTCTTATTTACTTCTCTGCTAACATTGTCTATCTTGGAATGGAGAGAGTCGAGATTTAGCATAGGCTTCTTATCCACCTTGGGTGAGATCTCAGTCAACAGCTTCACTGTTTGATCTTGTTTGTTATCATGGTTCATCAAAAACTTTGACATGGTCTCCAAAACCTTCATTATAATGTGGCCTATGTCCTTGGTAGTCTCTACTTCCTTGAGCACATTTTCAATCTTATGATCGGTGCTCTTCTTAGTCTTGGTTTATTCTTCACCAAATTTATGGAGCTGTGTTACTTGAATTTCCATATTGGAACTCAACTGCTCAGTAGCTGCATCTACTTTACCCTTATCTTGCCAGCGACTACGTTAACAAGTGCAGTAGATGTGGGGATAGACGTAATTGCTACTCCAAGTTGGGTTGCAGACTCTAATAATCCGGTTAGGATTACAGCCATCTTGTTAACCAAACTTTTGGCACTTTCTTTCGCCAAGTGAATCACAAATAAACTGCCCTGAATCTTCTCAAACTCCTCGAAGTAGAGAGACTCAGTAGGCAAGCTTATATGCTCTTCAAACTTAGGCAGCTTAGCCTTGGGATTGGAAGACAAGCCCATCAACTCGTGAGTCAGTAGCAAATTTCTTACTGCTCCATCCAACTCAGTGTCAATTTTGAGAGAACAGAATTTCTTCCTTGCTAACTCTCTAATTTGAGCTAAGATGGATGCATCAACCATGTCCTCTTGGACATGCTTGTTGCTAGGCTCAAATGCTTCATTGGTTGTAAAATTTTCCTTAGTACTTAGACCACTTGCGTTTCCTTGTTGATCGTAGTTCTCAGCATTAGGAACTTCCCTAACCCGAGGGGTTAGAGGGGTAGAGGATGGGTTTGAAGAAAGGGTAGGTTTAGAAGTTTGTACATTTGAAGAAATATAAGGAATGGTTTTGGTCTTTTTAGGAGAAATAGAAGGTATGATATATATACAAGTTTGTGTTTGTGTTTGGGTTTGCATTTGCGTTTGCGTTTGTGTTTAGGGAAGAGAAGAAGCTATGGTTTGAGTTTGAGTATTATTTATTGGAGAGGATTAAAGAGAGAAGGTGTCTTGGCTTTTAGTGGGAGAAGAAGGGATATTTACTGGGGAATCTTGGTTATTAATAGGAGAGGAATGTATAATGACAGAGGAACTTACAAATTTAGAAGAAGGAGGAATAATAGAAGAGGTTTATTAGTTTCTACAGGGGTAGGAATTTGGGTATTTATAGGAGATTTGGTTTGAGGATTAACAGAAGAAGTGGGCGTAGGATTTTTAGGAACCTCTTGGTTAGCTATATGACACAAGGATGTGTCAGCTTGAGATTTCTCAAACTGAGTAGAGGCTTCCTCAGCTCGAGTAAAGTTTGGAGTGGGGATGTTGGGATCAGGAAGATCAGATTCTTCCTGATTAAGGAGAAGGGTTTCTCCAACATCCTCATTGCTTCTCACCACTTGCACATTTTTCTACAAGGGCCGGTTGGTGGCAGATTGCTTGCGCTGAGTTCCCTTTACATTGGCCATTGCTTCGTTAAGTTCAGCGGTAGTTCTAAGACTTATAGTATCCTCATCTTTAGATTTCTTGGCCTCACCCTGCTCTTCTGATTCTTCACTAATAATCAGTTGGTGCTTTCTTTGACGTAGGGTTTCCTCAACCTCACTCTCATCCTCCTTTTCCTTAGCCTACTACTCAACTTGCAGCTTCACCTCAGCTTCTCTCTGAGTGTAAGTTTTAGCGATCATTTTCCTCCTTTATCTTTAGGGTTGAGCAGGGGCATCATTGACCTTTGGCTTGGCTGGGCTCTTCTTTTGGACTTTAGAAGAGACGGCCTTGGGTTTGGGAGAGGAAGAGGAAGCGGTAGTGGTGACTTGCTCCAAGATACTAGAGATTGGTAAATTGTTGCTTGTGTCCTCACTTCCTTCGAAGTCCACCATTAACTCATCTTCTTTCTACTTAGGGATGTCCATAGGTACTACTATTGGTATGCACTTCAGCTTTCGCTTTTCTTGTGCTTTGTTGTACCTAGTATGTACTTGATCGTGGTACAGTTTGGTGAAGTGATTGAGGTCAAACTTCTTCTTCACCAATAGCACTATATCACCGGACTTAACTAAAAACTGCTCAATGTCAATCTTCACTGCCCTCATCAATTAGTGATGAGGTAACCATAGTGATAGATAGTAGTCAGCTTTATCAAGTGGTGAAGAATCACCATAGGCCAATAGAGCCTCTTACCCTCTAACATATGGTAGATCACACACCTTTCGAAGCAGGTGCAGCTAGAGACTAACCCAATCATCAGTAGCAGCATCTTCACCACAAGCTCATGGCATGCTCTTGTGGTCTAGCTCATACCGGATAGTTGGTGGGGAGCTCCCAATCTTCTAGGATAATCACGGTGTCCTCACCACCAGTCCTACGGAGCTGAGTGTCTTTGTGAGGCATGTTCAGAATGCTCCTTATCAATCTTGAGCAGATCAGGGTAGACTTTCCTCCAAATTTCCACCAGTAGTACATCATTCAGGCCTTGAATGGTATGAAGGTGAGAGTAAAATGCCCTAATCATCCCAACAATTGCAGGTCCTTCCATCTGAAGGAGGGATCTCGAACTTTGTTGTTTGATGATCCTATGCATGGTGCGATTTCTAAGAAGGCTTTCATAATCGACCTCATAAACTTGACCAAACTCCAAATTGCCATCCCTGTCAACCTTGGTGAACAAGGTTCCAGCTTCCAAGGTTAGCTTCTCCATCTTGCCTTCAATGTTGACAATGAGCTTCTTGATGGTTATGGTGTTGAGTCTGAAGGTGGTTCTAGTTATCGCCATTTGAGAAAGGTAAGGGAAATTTTTGAGAGAAAGGGAATTAGGGTTCTTAAGCTTTGAATAGGTTTTAATTCGTAAAAGCAAGTAACCTCTCTCTTTATCCCCTTCAACTTTTATAGACCTCTTGAGATGACAATGATACGTGGCGCTTTCTCAGCTCAAGATGAGAATTAACACTGAGATTAACACTTGATTAACCGCTTTAGTAAAATGGTGAGTTTAGCAGAAGATGGTTCGAATTTAGAAGCGCGTCTTTTTGAAAACGTGGGTTTTGATTTTAAACGTGAAACTGAATCTCACGCTGTTACAGTAAAATTTAGACGGAGTAAAACATGTGTCGTCTCCTTAGTGAAATAAGGCTTGATCTTCAACACTTAGCCAAATTTCTGATTTCTATATTCTTCTTCTTCATTACAACGGGTTCACCATACCAACAAACTACCTCAGGATATTGAATTGTTCCTTTGGTAATGGTTTAGTGAATATGTCAGCATGTTATTCCTCTGAAGGAGCATACTCCAGCTTGATATCTCCCCTTAGCACATGATCTCTAATGAAGTTGTTTCTAATGTTGACATGCTTCATCCTGCCATGCTAAACTAGATTCTTGGATAGGTCAATTGCGCTCTTATTATCACACATAACTTCGAGACACTTTGACTTTATACCATAATCTTCCAGTTGTTGCTTAATCCATAGCAGTTGTGCTACGTAACTTCCTGTTACCATGTACTTAGCTTCGGCTATACTCTACGTAATAGAAGTTTGCTTTATGCTGTACCATGAGACTAAGCATTCTCCATGGAAATGGCATCCTCCTGTGGTACTTTTCCTATCATGCTAGTCTCTTTCATGGTCAGCATCTGTGAATCTTCTTGGAGTGAAATCTGAGCTGTTGGGATACCACAGACCTACTTCAATAGAAACTTGCAAGTACCTGAGAATTCTCTTCATAGTTGCTAAATGAGATTCTCTAGGATCAACTTGATAACAAGCACAGTAGCAAACATCATACTGTATATCTAGCCTATTAGCTTTAAGATAAAGAAGAGAACCAATGATTCCTCTATAAATTTTATTTTCTACAGGTTTTTCAACTTCATCTTTACTTAAGATGGTATCAATGGCCATGGGAGTGGACATTGGCTTCGAATGCTCTATATTAAACTTCTTCAAGACTTCTTTGGCATACTTTGCTTGGCTGATAAAGATTTCCATCTTCACTTTACTTGATTTGAAGTCTAAGGAAAAAGTTGAGCTCTTCCATCATTGTCATCTCGAACTCACTCTTCATTTGCTTGTTGGTTTCCTTGCACAGCTTCTCATCACTTACTCCAAAAATGATATCATCCACATAGATTTGGACAAGCAACACAACTTCTTTTCTTCACTAGACAAACAAAGTCGTATATTCTTTCCCTCTTACATAGCCTTTACTGATCAAGAAATTGGTTGGCCTCTCATCCCAAGCTCTTGGAGTCTGCTTCAATCGGTAGAGAGCTTTCTTCAGTTTGAAGACATGCTTAGGATTCTTCGGATCTTCAAAGCTTGGAGGCTAGCAGACATATACTCCTTCTTGAATGAATCCATTTAGAAATGCGCTCTTGACATCCATTTGTAACAATTTAAAGTTCATATGAGATGCAAAAGGACACAGGATTTGAATAGCTTCAAGTTGGGCTACAGGAGCATAAGTCTCATCATAATCGATGCCCTCTTGCTGATTGTGGCCTTGAGCAACAAGCCTGGCCTTGTTCCTGACAAAAGGGCCATCTTCATCTAGCTTGTTCTTAGAAACCCATTTGGTTCCGATAATTGATTTCCCTTTAGGCTTAGGATTTAGATCCCAAACGTCATTGATCTTGAACTGATCCAACTCCTATTACATTGCGATCATCCAATTATCATCTCTTTCTACATCTTCAAACTTCTTGAGTTCAATCAATGAGATGAAAGATGGATTACTCATCATCCTGCTGAGCTGACCTCGACGTCTAGCGGATGGTTGCAATACGTTCTAATCTCCCATGATAGACTCGGATAAACTACTAGAGGATCGATAATGGGTTGCTAAGGTGGAGGTTGATCTTCGCCATCATTGAAGTTGATAGAAAGATCCTCATCTTCTTTGACTTCCTCAGCTTCAGGTACTTGTGCTAGGTTAGGCAGTATAGAGAGTGGCATACTAAGTGGATTTGCTTGATGGGTTACTCCTTCATCTTCATTAGATGGACGTCTATCTGCATTGTTAGTTTCATAGAAATCTACATGCATAGACTCCTCTAATAGACCAGTTCTTTTGACATATATTTTATATTCCCTACTGTTAGTTAAGTATCCTAGAAAGTTACATTCATCAGACTTAGGATCAAACTTACCTAATTGCTCCTTTGTGTTAAGAATAAAGCACCTACAACCAAATGTTTTGAGATAACCAATCTTAGGCTTGCACCCTCGCCAAAGTTCATAGGGTGTCTTCTCTAAAAATGGGTGAATTAAAACCCGATTCAAGATATAACAGGTTGTGTTAACAGCTTCTCCCCAAAAGTACTTTGGTATATTGTTATCACTCAGTATGGATCGAGCCATTTCAATTATGGTTCTATTCTTTCTTTCTACAACCCCATTTTATTGAGTAGTATAAGGAGAAGAGAAGTTATGGTCAATGCCATGCACTGAATAAAATTTTTCGAAATGGAAGTTCTCGAATTCATGTCCATGATAACTTCGGGTTCTACTGATTTTAGTTCTTATTTCGTTCATTATCTGATTACTAAGCTTGACAAAAGATTCATATGTTTCGTCTTTGCTACTCAGCTAGACTATCCAAGTGAATTTCGTGAAGTCATCCACAACCACTAACAAGAATCTCTTACCACCCATGCTTATAGGTTGAATTGAGCCGAAAAGATCTAGGTGGAGGAGCTCCAATGGTCGCTTATTAACTACGTGATTAATTGACCTAAATGATTTATTAACCTGATTATCTAGTTGACAAGCTAAGCATAGTTTATCCTTTTCAAAACTGATGCTGGATAAACCCACAACTAATTACTTTTTGGTTAGTTTGGATAGAATGTTCATATTTATATGACCCACTCTTCTATGCCAAAGCCACGAATTATCCTCCTTTGATACAAGACACACATTAGTGGAGCCAGGGGATAAATCAATCATATAAACATCATTGGTTCTATGAGCAAAGAAAATAGCATAATCAATCTTACAGTTAATAACTGGGCAACCTAGTGAGTCGAATGTAATTTTCCTGCCTTTGTCGCAAACCTGGGCTACACTTTGAACTTGAGTCCTTTGACCAGATACACCACTTCGATTGAAGGAGAGACACCAACAGTGCCACAGCCCACAATCTTACCTTTTTGGTTATCTCCAAAACTAACACTTCCATTTCTTTTGTACTCTAATTAGATGAACTGACTTTCATCTCTCATCATATGCCTTGAGTATCTGCTATCTAAAAATGACATTCCAATATCATCAGCAGATCTAAGGCTTACCTGTAAAATAGATACATTTTCTTAGGTACCCATGCTTTCAAGCTAGATCCTCCCTTGTTAAGAGTGCTTAAGTTACTCCAGTCATACTCATCATAATAACCATTTTTATGCCTACACAGAACTGTGGCATGTCCAGCTTTCCCACAAAAACCACACACTGTTTTTGTTTTAGACTAGCTCGCTTTCTTCTTTTTAGAGGAATCGTTCCTCTTAGAATTGCGATTTTAGTTACTCGAAGGTTGGCTGTTGGCTGGAGGAGGATCTCGTTTCTTCTTTAAAGCTGTTATCTCAGCAGTCAACTTATCTAATTCCTTAATGAGCTTTTTGGTTAAATAATCTTGATACTCAGCTTTTTCTTGAAGAAAGCGGATATCAAGAGATAAGGAAGCAATAGTGTCTTCCTGATCCTCACTTCTCCTCACTAGCTCCTTAATGTTTTTCATTGACTTATTAGTCAATTTCATGACATCAAAGAGATCGTGGGAAAACTCTACTATTAACAAAGGGATTTCAGGATGTACCTTAGTTCGAGGAGCCTTCCCTTTGTTACGCTCAGCTTCAGAGTCAGCAGTAGTTAGATCTCTACCTGAGGTAGATGCTGAGCCTTCGCCCCTTTCATTCTCAATAGCTATAAAACAGAGGTTGGTGGAATTAGTTTCTTATTCATCAAATGATGAAGATTCTTCTAAATCGCTCCAAGTGGTAGCAAGTGCCTCATTCTTGTATCTATCCTTCTTGGTCTTTGGAAAGCTCGACTAGATATGGCCTTTCTCACCACAACCAAAGCATTTGATATCTTTGTTGTATTCCTTCTTGAGTCCTTCCTCAGCTCCTTGCCGATGCTGAGTTGACTTGGTTTTAGTGGGAAACTTCTTTTTGTTGAACTTCTCATCCTTCTTCATGATCATTTGAAATGTCTGGTCAAAACGGCCATTTGCTCATCAGAATCATAGCTAGTGGATTCATTAGAGGAATCAACTATTAGGATAATGGCTTTTCCCTCTCTTTCCTTGCCTTTACTCCTTTTGGAGTCATCTATATATTTACTCAGGCTCATCTCTTAAGTCAGCGAGGTGCCTATCAGCTCATCATAGCTGTAGGTCTTAAGATCATGAGCCTCCTAAATCACGCTCTTCTTGGCATCCCACTCTAAGGTAAGAGTATGAAGAATCTTCTTCACTAGCTCCTTCTCAGTGAGCTCCTTACCAAGATACTTCAATTCATTAACGATGTTAATGAACTTGGTATTCATGGCCTGAATACCCTCACTGGCACCCATCTAGAACATTACATACTCTCAAAGCATAAGATTGATCTGGGACTCCTTGACCTTTTCAGTCCCCTCATAGGTAATCTCCAACTTTTTCCAGATTTCCTGTGCTGTCTCACAGCCTGAGATCTTGTAGAATTTAGTAAGATATAGCGCATAGTGTAAGTAATTAATCACTGCGACATTCTCTTTGAGAAGTTTGAGATCAACGTCATCGTAATCCTCTGGATCGACTGGAACACATTGCCCATTCCTCATTATAGTCGGAATTCGCGGGCCAAGCTCTATAATGAGCCATGCTTGCATACTTTGAGATTGAATAAAGTTCTTCATGCGGTTTTTCCAAAACATGTAGTGATTAACATCGAATAACGGTGGCCTAGTTACAGACATTCCCTCTTTAAGGAGCCTTGTTTTTCCTGAGCCAAAACTGAAGTTATTGTAAGCCATTTATGAATCTTTAACTCAAAGACGATTAGTCTAAAAGTTGAGCACTCGCTCTGATACCACTTGTTGGTTCTTACGCAACTTACAGACAACAACAGAGGGGGGGGGGTGAATGCTTTACATGGTTACTTTTTGGATTTATAAAATATTTTAACCAAATTCTATTTTTAGATGCATGTTGAGAGAAGCTATGCTGAGCCGGTTTAAAAACTTATAAACTCCTCAGCTTTGCTGGCATAGTTTATCTTCAATCGCTTGTTGAGTACTCTACTCAGCACGGATTGGTTTTTCAAGCAAAAATTATAAAGATAAAAAGAATGATGTATGATAAGAATGTGATAAAAGCTAGTGCAAAAGTTAGAACTTCAACACCTGGTTTTATCCAGGTTCAGCCCCAAGCCTACCTCCAATCCCCAGATACCTTCTTCGAGCTTAAATCCACTAGTGTTCATTCCTTACTTAGGCGAAGCAGCCTCTACAGCGGGTAACGTAATTACAGAAAGTACCTTTCTTTTTAACTACCACTCAACTCAGTTTGGGTACCCTTCCCAAATTGACACTCAGATTTGTATAAAAAGATTGCGAACTGAATTCAACTGATAAACTATTAAATCTTTACAATGTCAAATATAAGAGTGATTTTTCTATTATAAACAAATTAGAATAATGGTTGTTTGTTGATTGCTTGAATTTGGAATTTCTTGAAGTTGAGAGAATTTGTGCAGAGTTTCATCTCTAAAAGAAATTCAAGGTGATTCACCAAGTTTTAAATTTTGCTTCAGTCTTCTATTTATACTTGATGCTTTGCGAAGTAGCCATTGCAAACTTTTCATCCTTCCAGTTTTTCAATTTCTCTTCTTTCATATCTTTCGAATCTTCTCGTTGGAGATAGATTCCAAGATGTTTAGATATAAAAATTTTGAACATTGAGGCGTTGATAATTTCTCGTTTGTCTTCAAGCAAATTGATCTGTTAAAGAGGCGCACGAAATGCAACGTGGAATCTTGAGATTGGTTGACATTGTTAAAGCTTGTAGAGTCACACAAAGTCATTGAGAAACAACGCATGATAAAGAATTCCTTTTACCTTGGACTTTAGTGAGGAATCTCCAACATTCCGTACTGACACCTGTTGTCTTGTGAGGATCACTGGAAATCTTCTTTAATTTCAGCGCTTTGTAACTTCAAAAACATCTAAAGAATATTCCGTTTCTCAGAGAAAATGTTAGCAGCGCAAGTGTCATTTATTTCTCTAAGTGTCAAATTATATAATTTTTAATTATTAAAAGCTAACTCAGTACAGCTGAGTTGATATCCTTTTAAACTATGTAGTACTCAACATAGACTCAGGTTTTCTGCTTCTAAGCCGTAACTTAATTACTTAACAAACTGAGTTGTTTTTCCTTAAACAAACTCAAGTCAGTTTCATTCATAGAGTATACTTAGTACTCAATTAATTTCACTATCCTAGATAGTTTGTTATTTCCAAAATGTTTAAGTATTATGAGGTACTATTAACTTGGGTTTAACTACTATAAATTTTGGCTTTGGCAAAACTATTGAGAGCTTGGAGGCAAAGGGCACCAATTCTTCAACTTCAGCTATGACTATCTTATTAGAGAGGTGATCGAATGTTACTCATTTCATTTATCTTTCAAGGAGAAGAAAATCACTCATCAAACATGATAGCTATGATAGTGTTACCATTTTCTAGGATTGTGATCTACTTTGACATCTACTCCATTCGTTTTCCTTTTGAGGAGTGTGTGTGGAAATATATCAAGGAGTAGTTGGGTGTGAGTCCCACTACTAGATGCTTGGAGTATACCCACATAAGAGAATACTGGTTGGCTCAAGAGGTGTTTAATGATGGTGAGAGGAAGTAATACGTGAGATCTATTCTACTCGATTTTTTTACTACCATCCTCTTCCCTTAGGGATCGAGCCATATTCACTACAAGCTCCTATCAGCTTTTGAGGACCATGATTAGGTTCCGAGTTGATCTAGGTCAATTGTATTTTGGCCTAGACGTCTGTGTTAGGGGTGGGTAGATGGAGCTCAAGACCAGCAACTTGTTTTTACAAGTATTTTTTCAACTTATTTGATCTCATGAAACTTATGCATATCTTGCAAGCTTCTTATATGCCTTTTGTTTTACAGATTTCAGCTTATGAGCATCAAGTGCTTATACAACCAATGAATAATGGAAAACCCCTTTGTACCACTCCTATCCTCTTTCAATGTACTCAATAGTGGGCCATGATGAATCTGGACACTCTTGATTTGAGGCTTAAGACCCTTACCCTTCAGCATGTATCTCCTTGTTAACTGAAATTATTTACAAATTATTGGTAGAACTGTATGTACAAAATTTCGGGATACTTATCTTAGATTTTGTTACAACTTATGAGGGAGTAGATAAGCAGGTGTGAGCGGACAATGTTTTAGATCCACGCGGTCGCCGCGAGTCACCGACCCTGTGAGATGGAATGTGAGGGTTTTATGAAAACATGAATCGAGAAAGAAAAGTTTCTAAAGACTTGAGGCCTAAAACTCTCGCTTACATTGTTACGGAGTAGCTACCCGAATCATCTCTTCCAAGAAATTCTGTTAAGCCTGAACCGCATCGTAGTAAAGAGATTTGGGTCTGGATGAGTTACCTTCTTCCTTGATATTTGAGTTTTAATTGCAAGCAAACAACCACCTTTAAGACATTTCGATTAATTTCTAGCCATTTTTAGTTTATATTGGAGTTAAACATACACATACAAAAAGAGATAAATAAAGCGATAAAAATTAAAGAAACCGATAAATAAAGTGAATACAAGGCTTCTAACCTAAAGGGGGTAGGGTAAATAATAATATAAACAATATAAAAATGATCCTAAATACAAATGATCTACAAATACATTTTATTTACAATTGCGATACCCGAAGGAAAAATAAAACCCTAACACACATCTAACCTAGACCGCCTGCATCCAGAAAGGTAAGCACGAGATATATATCACAACATCATGGAACAGTTAGTTAACCAAACAAGAAGCAATTAGTCATGCAAATAAGTTAGATTACGGTGAATCGCGTGCTAATTGATTTAAAAATGGGGAATTCAGGTTCTTCGTGCGCTTTTATCAAAAAAATAATTGATTTTAGACTCAATTTAAAAATTTTAATTTTTAAGATTTAATCATGGCATAAATGTGGTCGATTTTCTAGGAAAAATGGGTTTCTCGTCGTGTGGGGCCTAAAATAGTAATAAAGAGCAGGAAAATAAATAAACTATACCGAAACTTCAAAAATGACAGAAAATAAAACACAAAATCACGCCAAAGAGTCTGTAAAAGCTCAAAATCTTACCCCTCCGACGTGAACCCGGAAGTTTTGGAGCCAGAAACATCGAAGAACGAGATCCCGAAGTCTTTTTGTAGTCGATTTGGTTGAAAAAGGTAGAAAAGAAGGTTTTTTTAGTGAAGAGAATAGGAAATACGAGAGTTAGAATTTCAGTTTCTAACTCAAACCAGAAAGGAGGAGAGAGTTTCGGGGAAAAAGCATTGAAAAAATGAATGTAGAGATTTTCGTAACTTTTTCCCAAAAAGTTCCAAATTTCTCTCTTTATAATTTTCTCACACTAGAATAATTTCCCAAAAAAAGTAAAAGTCCCTAAAAACTCTAATTTTTTGCTTTATACAGGCGTAGGTAAAAAATGTAAATATGTGAGGGAGGGTATTTTTGAGACAAAAAAATTAAAGTTAAGGGTAAAAAGGACATAAAAATGTGAAGTAGGCTGTAAGAAGTCGGGACCGGTCCAAACAGTCGGGCTTGCCTGTGCAGGCCAGAACCGTCTTGCACAGGTTAGCCTATCCCGACGGTACCGGCCCATACCTGGCCGATCCAAAAAATTGAACCAGTTTGGGCCGGTTTGCCGGGACGAGTGGTTAAAAAAATTTAATTGTTATCATTTTTTTAATTAATTATTTAACTATTTTTTGAACTTTTATGGTTTTTTGGTTGATATTCGGTTATTTTTGAAAAGTTTTGGCTTACAAAAGACCCTAGAATCTCCTCCGAACATCTCGTAACCTTAAAGTGAATCGCTAAAACAAAAGAGGCAAGTGAAAATATTTCTCATCATCGCTTCACGAGAGGGACCAAGAATCTCGTGCTCATAGCAGGTTGTTCATAGGCTTCCTCCCTCAATACATCAGTTGGATTTTACCCCGCCAGAGACTACTCATGTTAGCCTACATCTCCTTTAATGTCTTTTTATCGATCACTTTCATTTGTTGATGCCATAGTTTGTTTATAGATTCGCTAAGCTAAGGTAGAGAGACTAGTTCGCAATTATCAGTCCCTAGGCGATCTCCTCTCCCCATAAAGAGTACTCATGCATGTATCTTCCCTAAACCTGTTTGTGAATATGACTTTATGCATATAAATAAATATATGTAATGTGCAAATGATGAATTTTATGAATTTTATGTGTTTTGTAGACTCCTTTGGTTGATATGTCCTTGAGTTGAGACACTAAGAGGGAGTGAGCTAACACGGCCAAGCGAGAGGTGGCCCATTTAAGGGAGTTGAGGTAAAAGTGGCAAAATGATCAAAAGATTTGGAGGGCGATAACTAGAGAGAGTGCGGGTCGAGATATTGAGGAGGGCGTCTGATGATGAGTCCCAATCTTTTTAGTCATTTTTATGCTTACTTTTCAGACAATTTTCTTGTAGAATTCAATACATTTGAAGCAGAAATCTGTATGAACATATTTTCCATTTATTCACACTCATTTTCTCAATTTTACTTGAAATTTGGCAAAAGTAATCATCGATCCCGATAGCCCAATAAAAATGGATCAAAACTAATAGTATATACACAAAACGGATTAAAACGATCTTGATAGCCCCTATTCAAACCTAGACCCGGTTTCAAGCTTACTCCGCCGCTATCACTAGCAGAATTTGCTTGTTTTATCTTTTCTTCATTTTTTTCCATGGCTTCTACAAAGTTGAATTGAGACATTTCTTAAAGCATCTAGAGGATCAAGATACAAATTGAATCTGTTTACTCTATGGAATATGAGGTATTACATAAATGACTCAGTTAATCTTTCTCTTCTTGGTATAGCTTGCTCACTTTGGGATCCGGTTGATCAGATGTTTTTCTTTGGTAGTGTGAAATTGTGCCCAATGTTTAAGGAGTTTAGTACCATTCTAAATATCCCATGTCCTTGGGGATTAAAGATAGCCATCCCTTCTTATATCTTTGGGTTAGTTGGTGATTTGAAGGGAATTTTGAACCTTAAATTGGTTGATTGATTCTTATCGCATGCCTCGAGACCACTTAGTTTTCGCCTAGACCGAGTGTTTGTGTGGTGTCTAAATTCACTTTAGCACCATCGGACCTAACCTTCCATGCATGCTGTACTGATTTTGAGTGAGTACATGTGCTTTGGGTCCAATTATGGCTCATTTTCGCTTGCTTTCAATTATTTCGAAGATGGCCAGTGGAGCTTCACCAACTACTTTTACTTGGGTTGAGACTCTAATTCATCTTTATGCTACTTCTAATGATCCAGAACTAGCCGGAGATCATTTCACACTAATGAAGAATCCACCACTAGGAATATTAGGAAATACAACTCGACCAACTTTATGGAATGTGCCTTTGCTACTTTAAGCCATTAGTGCTTGTAGATGGCTGAGTGGGGCTGCATTCTATAGACTTACACAGAGAAGCAAATTTGTTGTGTTCACCCTTGGTGGAAGATTTCTATTATTCTCACTAAGTTATGGTAACAGAGAGTTTGCTTGATGGGGTTATATACGGTAACCTCACATTCTCCTTCCAGACTTTGTAGATAATATGGAAAGGTGTAGCGCTTTCCTACTTTATTAAGCATGGCTGACCTGTTTGCTTACCCTTGTGATTTCCCGGAGATTATGGCTGAAAAGTGGGATTGGAGGATAGTTTACACTATGATGAGCTATAGTGCTGAGAGGATTGTAATAACTGATGAGTTGTACACGGGTTGGCTAGCTAATATTCAGACTTTACCAACCAAGGAGATGTGATGCAATGCTAGTCTCGAGTGCCATGAGTATTCAAGGGGATTGGACCAGCCTTACCGATCAAAAAGAAAAGTCGCTTGATTTGAGTTATGCTAGATTTATTATTTTATTTTTTATGGTTCTAATTTTTGCATAGGGAGTTACATTGGATATTCTCAACCAATCAAACCTTTTTTGTCTTAATTTTTTACTAAATCACCCTTTTCGGTTTTTCAAATCCAACTGACTTTTATTTTAATTATTATTTTTTTCATTAGCTTTTACATAACCCTCGATTTTTTCATACTATTGAATTATTATCTTCTTTTTGTGATTTATTGGCTAGAACAATAAAATACATAAATTTCACATTTATAATCGAATATAAATAAATTTCAGCAATAATGATAATTTTATTAACGACTTTAACTCAATTACAATTGCTCGTAACAATTTTAACTAAAATGTTTCTTATTTCTAGCTATCCAATCATGGTTTTTCTAGTTAGCATCACTCAATTGTATAATTATTATTTTTTCTCAAACTCCTCACATAGGCCTAACAGACTTTATTTAGCATTTATTTTTTACTAGTCCTCCCTTTTCGAGTTTTCGAACTAACAGTTGCCCTAATGTTTTCCCAATCCACCCTTTTTGGGTTTTCAAATTGGCAGGCTTTTATTTTTATCATCATTTTGTAATTTAAATGTTGTAGCGCTTAATTTTATCTTGATTGATAAAGCTCATGAACTCGTTACCATCCATGTCCATCCCTTTGACTACTCCTTTGCCTAAGACTTTCTAAATAACAAATGAACCTTCCCAATTAGGTCAGAATTTGCCTCTTGTGTCGATGTTGACATGTTTTAACTTCTTGAGTACTAAGTCAACTACCTTGAATGGTTATTTTTAATGCTCAACTTAACTAGCATAGGTTTTTTCCATGCACCGCTGATATATTTGCAAATTATCCAAGGCTCTAAACCTTGCTTCATCAACCATGTTCAACTACTCAAATCTTGCTCTAGCCCTATCAATTTCACTCAGCTGTGTTTTTAAAGGCAACCCTTAGTGACTTGGTTTCTGCTTCCACCAGTAGAACTACTTCCACTCCATATACCAAAGAGAATGGAGTTTGATTTACTAGAGTACGATTGCTTGTTTTATACCCCCAAATTACAAAAGGTAGCTTATCATCCCAATCTCTATACATGATAACCATTTTAGAGAGAATTTTCTTGATGGCTTTGTTGGCTCCTTCGAATGCCCTATTCGATTTGCAGTTAATATGGAGATGATTTATGATGCTCAATATCATATCTCTCAATCAATTTGGCTATTTCTGCTTGAAATTGAACCCCGTTATCACTAAAGATGTGGTGAGGAATCTCATATTAAGTAAAAATTTAGCACTATATGAACTTGGCCATCTTCTTGGGGGTAATATTGGTGTAAGATTTGGGTTCAACCCACTTGGAGAAGTAACCTATGGCCACCATGATATATTTATGCCCATTTGTAGATGATGGTCGAATCTCACCAATTATATATATCCCCCACACTAAGAATAGTCAAGGAGTAGATAAATTTTAGAGTTTCGTGAGGTAAAAAATGTGGAATTTCTCCATGAATTTGACATCGGTGAGATTTTTATACTCCGCTACATAGTCTTCTTTCATGATTATCCAAAAATACCCCTAAATTTGGATCTTCTTGGCTAAGGCTACTCCATTCATATGTGGTTTGCAAACTCTTGAGTATAACATCCTCATAATTTGGGTAGCTTCTTCTTCATTGAAACATCTAATAAGAAATCCATTACTAGCCCTTTTGAACAGATTCCCATCAATTAATTTGAATTGAACCGCTAATCTACTCAATGTGGTATGATCAAATTGAGTTGCATTTTCGGAGTATCGTCCCTCTTGTAAGAATTATATATATCCCCCACACTAAAAATAGTCAAGGAGTAGATAAATTTTAGAGTTTCGTGAGGTAACAAATGTGGAATTTCTCCATGAATTTGACATCGGTGAGATTTTTATACTCCGCTGCATAGTCTTCTTTCATGATTATCCAAAAATACCCCTAAATTTGGATCGTCTTGGCTAAGGCTACTCCATTCATATGTGGTCTGCAAACTCTTGAGTATAACATCCTCATAATTTGGGTAGCTTCTTCTTCATTGAAACATCTAATAAGAAATCCATTACTAGCCCTTTTGAACAGATTCCCATCAATTAATTTGAATTGAACCACTAATCTACTCAATGTGGTATGATCAAATTGAGTTGCATTTTCGGAGTATCGTCCCTCTTGTAAGAATTTCATAATATCGGTATACCATGAGTCTTTCGAGACTTCCCCTATTATCTTTGCAACTTTTTCATAGAAAGATGATTTAGATTATTGGATGATTAGTGGTTTCATCGATTTTTCTTAAGGATCTCATGCATGGAGGCCAATATAGCCAAGGAATTTGCCATTTTATTCTCATCCCTCAGAACCTATTGATATAAACATTGTTTGAAATTTGATGACTATGCCCAAACTTCTTCAAGGTAAGGATGAAGAGTGTCTTCTTTGATTTCCCAATCCCCGGTCACTTAACAGATTACCAAGACAGAATCATCGTTGACTAATGCTTCAATTTCCCCTATAGCCCCAACAAGCATACTTCATATTCTACCCCATCAATGGATTGAGAACTCTAGGCATTTGGATAGCAGGATTATTTAATTTTTTGGAGTGGCAATGACCAAGCAAACGCCAACATATGCTGTTTTTAGTATTTTTATTATCTCATGTTTTTCTATAGGAGACAAGTAATTTATAATATATGCAAGTTTAGGATCATAAATTGTATTAAAGGTAACTTCACTCACACAAAAAATGATCTATGCTAAAGAGTTTATGTGTATGCTCAAATGAATGGAATGTGCCATTAGGTGAGATGTCAAGCAAGTAAGTAAAATAATTACTCTTTTATTATAGATTTAATTGGTCTCATAAGGCTTGCATTATTAAAAAAGAGAAAATAAGAAAATGAAAACAAGGGTGTCTAGATCTCGCCTTTTGATTGGTCATTTCTTTATCTTGGATTAGATCCAAGCAACCGATCTCATGAGCTGAAGGTGGTACCTAAAGTTAACACATGAATGTATTCGGGGTAATATATTGGAGATCACTATAAGACAACACTCGAAAATAACTATATCCATGTGTTGGTGTCATGTCTTATTGCAGTAGCAGTACAAGTATCCTTAGACCTGAGATACCGATTACCTTATGTAGGAGTTGCGATACTTTGGGTTATACTTATTCATACCCTGATGATCAGGATGACATAGGTGATTATGGATATATCGATGATCACATGTTGGTAAGCTGTGTAGTCAAGATGGAATCCATCGCTCTTTATATAATGATATAATGAGATATGTACCTTAGGGCCCCTTGTTAAAATGACACACTCAGTATAAGATTGGTAGAATGGGTTTTTAGTCAATCTTTATAGATAATGGCTTAGTGGTGTTCTTCGTGAACAAGTCTAATTCTTGGATAGCTACGTCTATTACATGATCTAGCACTTAATCTGAGCTCAATAAACTGGATGGTACTTAACCTGATGGAAGGAGTGTATTGTACTGGTTACTACTGTAGAACCAGATCAAGTCATAAGCACGTGACATTCCAAGTATCGAGGGATCATACGCCATTGCTAGAAAGCCCATTTGATCATTTAGAGCTATCATGTTCCATATCGGTCTAGAATATTGAGCCTAAAGGTTCCCAGACGGGAAGCCAAGTTTAGGTTAACCCCTAGCGGCTCTATACTTTGGGATCCTACGAGGTCACACACTTTGGGTCATTATCAGACTAAGTAAAGAACCTATAGACTGGGTTTATACCGAAAATATAAGTCATCGAATCAATGAGAAGAATTATTAATATGTTGAACTGAATTAATAATTAAAAGGAAAAATGAGAAAATAGGGAATTATTAATATGTTGAACTGAATTAATAATTAAAAGGAGAAATGAGAAAATAGGGAAAAGGTTGCACAAAGTGAGCAAGGGATTTTTCTCGTTGCGAGTGGGCCCCAAAAAAACACAAGATGTTTGGAGTGGGGCCTGCGCGGCTGCCCTGTGATCCAATGGGTTCACGGGCTGCTAGCACGCTGGGACAATCCGTGTGTGTTAGCAGGCTACAAGCTCTACCTAATGCAACGCTTGTGGGGCCTGCTGCGTAAGCCCACTTGCATGCAGCACGTGTTGCACTTGCGGGAAGGCTCGCAAGCCCAGCTTGCAGCACAAGGCAAGCCCATTAGGGCTTGCCTTGTGAGGCAACCCGTGGGTCCCCTAGACCCGCGCGGCTGACTGATAAGCATGGGATGGATTTTATCCATCCCATGCAGTTGTTTAGGGGAGTCTAACACTCCCCCTTTTCCCTATGAATAGGCCTCAAACCCTCTCATAATTCATACCTGAAAAATAGCTTTGTGCTGTGATTTTCATTTTGGATTCTACTCTCTTCTTCCTTTTGTTGTGCGAGATCCTTCACGAGTTTCTCCAAACAATCAAAGAATTCTTATTGAAGGCTCTTTCTCAAGTGAGCCTTCAGGATTTTTTTCAGGTTGGTTTTCGAGTGGTCTAACAGCTACTATCTACTGACGGGTTCTTCCTCCTTGAGGTTTTGGTCTGTGAAGATCCGTGTGGATCAATCATAGAGGCTCTCCTAGTTTGGAAACTGGTGTTAATGAAGTGCTATTGAAATCTACTCAAAGGGAACACCGCTACCAAATAGAGAAAGCACGCATCAATTGGTAATGCTTCAACCTTTAGATGTTAGGTTTCTTTTATAAGCTTTATAAACCTAAAAGCATGTATGGAATGTAATAACTTAAAAATTATAAGCATGCTTAGGAGATATTTAGGTTAATTTTAAGTTTTGAAATTCCACATTGCAACGATTGCATGTTCAATTACTGTCTTGATTAACCAGCAGTGGTATCAGAGCCTGCCTTATGCTATGCATGATTGATAATAATATGTTAAAATGTGTTTTTCTATGAATTGATTAAAGTATGATATGCACTATTTAGGGTTCAATTCCATTTATAAAAATGATGTGATAACTAGATTAAGGTTTTACTCAAACCTAGTCTAGGTGATTATCATATAAAATTAGCAAAGTTTTTCCACACGTGTAAATGTTTTAATTGAGGGTCGTCCCGTACTTCACTTAATTAAAGAACAAAATCTTTAAATCATAATTGTTCGTGGTAAAATGAATCGAAGTGCCCGTGGTGATTTTGGCAAAGATTGGACAAGGCCGCTCATTCACTTTTAGGGGGCCTCTCCTACCTAGAAATCACCATCAGTATTAGATTCAAGAGTGCCCAAGGGACTTTTATGACTTAGTTGATTTCTAGTATGAAATTAGATTCCACATATGGTTTTACAAATGTGGTTTAAATTGTTAAATTAAAACTTATAGACATAGGTGCAAGAATTTAAACATGGACCTTATTTGATTTGCATGCTATGTGGAGTCTTGGCATAATGGAATGATTATGATATACCAATCCAGAGCATGTTCCCTTAGAGTTAACAATTCCAAATAGCCCAGAATTATTATTTCATAATCATATCCATCGTATAAGACCTAGATTATGGCAAGACCAGTGGCACCAATGAAATCCTTACAACAATATTAAGGCAGTAATAGTCTTCCCGTCATAAGTCATGATACAAACCTTATTAACAGATGTAAGAACATGTACAACATGCTTTCCTTTAACATGTGTTTGGTCATGAGACTAGATGGGGTTAAAGCCTTAACCAAAGAGGGTTAGTTATCTATATTGTTGGAGCTAATGCCAAATTGGAGACACATTTGAGGAGTTGTGCAAATGGTGTACGCACGTCTCGAGAAAGAGAACTCAAATGGATTAGCAATTGCAAGAGATGCAAATGGACGGGTTCCAACCATTGTGGCTTGACTTGCGATAGTGGGGGTCATGATGAGTGGCTATGGATGCTACCTAAAAAGGAAAATTGCTTTGACCAAATTTTCCAAATTTTAATAGAAGGGGCTATTTAATTGTCGAGAAAATAGTAGAAATTATGTGTTTAATAAAAGACCTTATATTAAATGCATGTACATATACTAATGTCTAAATAAATTTTATCTTATATCTAGGTTGAACAATGAATTCCAACATAAACCTCCATCCAATACTAGACACTAAATTGACAGGGATCAATTTCGATGACTGGTTCAAAGCTCTTAGTAAAGAACTTGAGAAAAGCCACATGGATTATGTTCTAGATAATCCCGAACCGATCAATCCTGATGTTGACACTTCTATCCAAGAGAAAGAAGCATATCTTAAGCATAAGAGAGATGCTTTCGTTGTATCACTTGTGATGCTCGAATCCATGAGCTTGAAGCTTAAGAAACAGCATAAAGGTATGGACTTAAAACCCATGCTCCTTCATCTCAGAGGACTTCATGAGGGCATGAGAGTTGAATGCAATGAAATTCTAAGATTTCTTTATAACTCTAGGAGAAATGATGGGATCCTAGCCATTGAGCGATGCATAGAATACTTTCAGTATTCAAGAAGATTAGCTCAAATAGGAATCGAGATAGATTCCAAGCATGACATACAGCTTCTGATAGAAACCCTATCTGATAAATATTCACCTTTTGTGAAAGATTATCTTATGTCAAGAAAGACCAACAAGACATCTCAGTTTATCAAGAAACTTACAAGTTTTGAAGAAGGTCTAAAGGCTAGAGGAACAAGTATATCTTATGTCTTATACCCTGTTGAATTGACACACTTATAAACCTCTTATCAAAGAATAAGATTGAAAAAACAAGTTTCTAGTCAATCTTGATACATAATGGCTGAGTGGTGTTCTTCGTGAATAAGTCTAATTCTAGGATAGCTACGACTATTACATGAGCTAGCACTGAATCTGAGCTTAAAAACTAGATGGTATTTAACGTGATGGAAGGATTTTATTGTATTGGTTACTACTGCAGAATAGGATCAAGTCACAAGCGTGTGACGTTCCAAGTATCGGGGGATCACATGTCTTTGCTAGAAAGCCCATTTGATCGTCTAGAGCTACCAGGTTCCATATCAATCTGAAACACTAAGCCTAAAGGTTCTCGGATAGGTTAACCTCTAGCGGCTCTATACTTTGGGATCCTATGAGGTCACACATTTTGGGTCTTTATCGGACTAAGTAAAGAACCTACAGACTAGGTCTGTACTGAAAATATAAGTCATCGAATCAGTGAGAAGAATTATTAATTGGTAGAATCAAACTAATAATTAAAAAGATTAATGAGAAAATAGGGAGAAGGTTGCACAAAGCGAGCAAGGGATTTTTCTCGTTGCGAGTGGGCCACAAACGAACACTAGATGTTTAGAGTGGGGCATGCGCGGTTGCCCCACGAGCGCGCGGGGATAGCCCGCGCTCACTAGCGAGTTGCAGACCGCAAGCCCACTTATGCGCAATACGAGGTACACACAAGCCCACAAGCTGGGCTTGCAGGAAGGCCCACAAGCCGGGCTTGCGGCATAAGGCAAGCCTCGTTAGGCCCTTCTTTGTGAGGCAACCCATGGGTCAGCCCGCGTGTCCCCTAGACCCGCACGGCTGACCCGATAATACATTTGTTTAGGGGAGTCTAACACTCCCCTTTTTCCCTATAAATATGCCTCAAACCCTCTCATTATTCATACATGAAAAATAGCTTTGAGTTGTGATTTTCTCTCTGGTATCCACTCTCTTCTTCCTTTTATTATGTGAGATCCTTCATGTGTTTCTCCAAACAATCAAAGAATTCTTATTGAAGGCTCTTTCTCAAGTGAGTGTTAGGGATTATTTTCGAGTTGTGTGTGCGGACAACAATCAACCCGCATGGTATCCGCGAGGTGCCGATCCTGTGAGATGAGGGCGTGGGGGTTTTCTCGATTGGAAAAAAGAGTGATTTTAAGTTTAAAGAAAGGAACTCATTCATGTAACAAGTTTAATAGACTCGAGTTCAGAACCTTTAGCCTATGGTACTTAGAGTCACCACCCAGATCAGCTCTTCCGGGAAAATTTGGTACAGCTTAGATTCGTTAAGCTTAAGCGATACCATAGTTCAGAGATTCAGGTCCGGGATGAGTTACTTACTTTGTCATTATTTGAGTTAGCATTATTCGCTTTTGGAAACCACACTTATGATATTTCAATTCAATCTAGATGTTTTCGACTTATGTTTTTTGTTATTAAGCGTGCAAGTAGAAAGCGGTAAATAATGTGCGAGAAAGTAAACACATAGGAAAGTAAATGTGCCTAATCTACGGGATTAATTACATCTTCGGATGGGGGATTTACAAATCACATAAATAAATTGATATCTAACAAATTTTATATTTGATAAATGCGATACCCGAAGGAAATTAAACCCTAAGATACGTTTATCCTAAACTATATGACAAAGGTTAGTGTTCGCCACTTTTCTACTGATAAGTTTAATAACTTTTACGCGAAGAGTTTGGCTAAATATCAACGGCGCCAAGAACTTGTTCACGTAAAGTATAGGTGTTGTCAGTACCTCTTATCAAATAGAAAAATGATAATAACTGCAAGTATACAATTGTGATCTAGTTTTAAAAGATATTGATCCCACAGGGAAGGACTAATTCTAAAGATCAAATAGGGAAGTAGAATAAAAAGAAAATAAAAATAGTTTTGAGATTTTTGGATAGGAAGATTAGAATGAAAAGTTGAGCAGATATAGATTTGATAGATTAGAGACTCTAAATAAATAGATTTTCATTACAAACAAGTATAGCAAAGAAAACATGCAAGATCAACGAAAATGTTACGACACACTAGACTAATCTAACAAATCGATTCAACATACTCAAATTTTTAATAATTCACCGCAGAGCAACACATGAAATAACTTTTCTAAACCTAAAGCAAATGAGATAAGACTATTATATAAACTTGGACAACATCAATACTATACTTAGTACGGGTCTCTCTCACATAGCCACATTTAGCAAGTTACCATTCGAAAAATGTCAGCTCACTAAATAGCGTTATATCACAGATCCAGTGATTATACACGATATTGTTAACCTCAAAACTACTCTTAAAATTAACGCTAATGCATATAACTTGATTAACATAAAAGAATTAGCACGAAATACGTATTATGACACATAGACATATCATAAACTTTGAAATAGAAAGTATAAGTAGAAAGCAAAGCAAAGTTGTAAGGTATGCAAGTGAAAGCTAAAGTTGATCAAACCGTATCCACTCTTTAATGGGAGTC
>CATIWQ010010716.1:0-19252 GCA_949673415.1 Euphorbia schlechtendalii
TTAAATAATGTAAATCGTCCAAGGAGGATTCCCATATGAAGATCGTCGGATGGTCGAAAATTGTGTGATTCGAGGATAAATTTCCCGAAAAGCCGTCATCATTGAACGCGCGAGCTGGTACAAAATCCCGTGCTCACAGCTGTCAATGAACTGATGAAGAAGAAGGGTGAAACAAAAGATCAAGATCTATCAGGCACCGTTAGACTCCTCACTGAAAAGCTGGCACAGGCCACCCTTGAAGCTGAACCCACTCTTGACACACCAGGTGATGCAAATGAAGGCCCTTCACATGTGGAGGATGACAATAATGAAGATTTAATCTTTAACATTTCAGATGTTTTTGACAATTTCACCAACGAAGCCAATTCAATGAAATATGACAATTTTGCTTACTTGTTTGATGTTCTTCCTGATGGCACCACGCATTCATATGATAATAGCATAATATATCTAACATTCATGATGCGTTATTAAACGAAATTAACTTAGGTACAAATGAGTCACAAGAAATGGTGACAATTACCAATGATTTGAACCTTGAAGAAAAAAAAGAGATCACAAATGTACTTAAATGTCACATAGTAGCATTTGCTTGGTCATATAAAAACATGCCCAGAGTAGACAGATAGATCGAGGAGCACCATATCCCAACTGACCCTCGGATTATGCAGGTAAAACAGAAACTATGTCACTTAAAGCTCGAATGGGCAGAGATGGTTAAGGCTTAATTGGCAATGCAAATTGAAGCTAAGTTGTTAGAAGTGGTTGAGTACCCGACATGGCTAGCCAACATCATCCCAGTGGAAAAGAAGGATGGCAAGGTTAGAGTTTGTGTAGATTTCAGGGATCTGAATAAAGCCTCCCCAAAGGATGATTTCCCTCTACCCCACATAGATGTCCTAGTCGACAGCGTAACAATTGTAGCGATGTACTCCTTCATGGATAGTTTTTCAGGGTATAATCAGATACTCATGGTTATAACAGATAAAATCAAGATAGATTTCATCATGGAGTGGGGCGTATACTGTTACAAGGTAATGCAATTTGGTTTAGAAAACATTGGTGCAACATATCAGCGAGCGATCACAACCCTTCTTCATGACATGATCCATAAGGAGGTAGAAGTTTATGTTGATGACATTCTCGTCAAATCCAACACCAGAGAGGAACATCCAGCTGTCTTAGACAATTTTCTCACTAGGATCGAGAAGTACAATCTACGCTTAAACCCGAAAAAGTGCATATTTGGGGTAACTTCAGTGAAACTTCTAGGGCACATAGTTAGCCAAAAAGGAATTGAAATGGATCCTTATAAGAGTAAAGCCATCAGGGAAATGCCCACACCAAAAATAGAGAAAGAAGTCCAATCATTTCTAGGATCCTTACAGTACGTAAGCAGATTCATCACCAGACTCACCACCATCTGCGAATCGATTTTCAAACTGCTACATAAGGACCAACCAGTGGTTTGGAATGACCAATGTCAAGTAGCATTTGACAAAATCAAACAATACTTGTGAAGCCCACCCGTCCTCCACCCACCAGAACCTGGTAAGCCCCTAATCCTATACCTAGTGATTGAGGATTCATAGGTTGGAGCTATGCTGGTGCAAGAATATGAAGATAGGAGTGAGCATGCAATCTAGTACCTGAGCAAGTAGCTACTCGAATATGAGTACTACTACACTCTGGTAGAGAAAATATGTACGAAAATGCTTTGGTTAACGAAGAAACTATGCCACTACTTCTAATCTTATCAAATAAAAGCTATTGCAAAGATTGACCCGATGAAGTACTTATGAACAGAAATGGAGCTGGCCTAGGTGTTGTCTTGATAACCTCACAAAATGAAGTCATACCTCTTTCCAAATGATTGGAGTTCCTAGTAACAAACAATGGTACCGAATACGAGGCTTATCTGTTAGGGTTGGAGGCACTTTGGAAGGTGAGAGCAAACGAAGTATCGGTAGTTAGGGACTCAGCTCTAGCTATAAGATAAGTAACTGGTAATTGGGAGGTAAGAGAAGAGTCACTTCACCCTTATGCGGAGGTAGTCTAGAAAGCCTCACAAAATTTTTCACGTTTTATGTTTAAACACGTAACCAGAGATGAAAACCAAATGACAGATGCGCTTGCTACACTGGCATCAAGTGGGAAGGACCCCAGACTCAATCAATTAAGCCAGTGGTACTACAAACAGCCAAAAAACCCTTCTACTGTCTTCTAGTGGAGTCAGAGGATGAGCAAGCCACTATAAGTTGGTTCTTCGACATCGCCAAATTTTTGCAAATCGGGGAATACCCAGAAGGTACAACCGACTTGGAGAGAACTTCATTACGACGGTTGGCGGTGCAATTCAGATTAGTAGATGGAGACCTTTTCAAACGAACATTGGAAGTGCTGTTATTTAGATGTTTGACGGAACAAGAGGCATTGTTGACTATAAGGAGACTGCATGCGGGAGATTGTGGCCCACACATGAATGGAATAGTACTTGCAAAGAAAATACAATGCCAAGGGTATTACTGGACAACAATGGTATCCGAATGCGTAGCTGAAGTGTGAAAATGCCACAAGTGCCAGATTTATGGGGATATTAGTCATCTACCTCCATCCGAGCTACATAGCTTATCCACCCCTTGGCAATTCTCAGCGTGGGGCATCGATGAGATTTGACCGAACTCGATTAATGGATATTGCTTCATTGTAGTAGTAGTTGACTACTTTTCAAAATGGGTAGAGGCTGAATCTTACACTAATATCACCGCTAAGAAGATGGCCAAGTTCATAGAAAAACATATCTTCGCCCGATATGGTACCTCGCATCACATCGTGTCAGATAATGGGGTTCAATTCCAAGGAGCTACGTCAGACCTAATGGAGAAATACAAGATTGAACATCATCGATCATCACCATATAGACCATAAGCCAATGGATCAGTAGAGGCAACTAACAAAATCAATCAAGAAAATCCTAAGCAAAATGGTTGTTACCACAGGGATTGGGCTGACAAGTTGCCTTTCTCAGTATGGGGATACAAAACTAGCATCAAAACTCCCATTGATCAAAACCCCTTTCTCATTGGTGTATGGGATGGAACCAGTTTTGTCGGTTGAAATGGAAGTAAAATCGCTCCGAGTGCCTTAGAAGCAAGACTAAAGGAGTCAGATTAGGCAAGGGCAAGATTTGAATAGTTGAACATGATAGATGAGCAATGTCTAAAGCCATTGGATCATTTGCAGATGTACCAACAATGCATGGCTAGGGAGTACAATAATCAAGTTAAACTTAGAAGCCAACCTTTGAAAATAGGGGATCTGGTTTTGAAGCAGATGAGACCGTCGAATGTGGATGTTAGGGGAAAATTCTGGCCAAATTGGGAAGGTCCTTATGTTGTGAAGAAGATTCTAAGCAAGGGAACTGTCAAGATCATGGATATGGACAGGAACGAATTCATCAACCCAACTAATCAAAACAAGCTCAAGCTCTACCTTTTATAAAAGAAATGAATTAAAAAAGCGGTACACAAAAAAAGAGAAGAAAAAAAAGTCTACCAGGTGGCATTTGGCTACCTGGGCAACAATTAGGATCGTTCTTTATAAAAAAAATGACAAGATATCCACTGAGTTGAAAACTCATGAAGGGCGACTCAGGTAAAAATAAGGGCACTGTGAGGAATGGAGGGACCACGAGTTAGAAAACCTATTCTAGGCTAGCTGGTGGCAGGATTCAAATTGTTGGAAAACATGTACCCTTTTTAAAGTCATTTAATGAAATGTGTTATGTTTGCAAAGGTTTATGTTTATGTTATGTGGACGTGTGCATAGAAAATATAGCAAGTAAACAAAGTAAATTTCAATAAAATATCATAATGTCAAAAACAAACCAAACACAAGGATTAGAAAACAAATGTCAAAGACTGTGGCAAATAGACATAGGTCTAAGGGTGCCAATCACTCCACCGAGCACGCTTCTTGGAAGTGTGAAGAAGGGGTTCCAAACCATCTTCATCCTTCTACCACTCATGGGATACCCTAAAATGCTGATTAGTATCTGGAAGACTCTTGATCTTGCCTAGCCACCCGCGATAGAACTCATCAGTGTTAGTGGTCTCAGGGCATTGTAATCTAGTGTGAAAACTGTAGCACGCGCCCAAAGCCTTCGTATAGCATCTGGTGTGTCAGGAACAAAATCATGAAAATGAGTCAAGCATAGAAGCCGGGGAACTCACTGCTAAAGTCCATACTGCCTATACAAGCGGGAAGGAGAATAGGAGGTCACACCAAATAACCCCATCAGTAGCACACCAGAATCATGAACGTTTGTAGCCACAAACGGAATCTCCAACCAAGGGCTAAGCCAGTGGACCTCGAAATCTCGATAGGGTGCCAAAATCTCAACCCAAGCCTCTTCACTCAGCAAGCAATGGTCCCTCCTAATGAAAACCCTAGTACCATAATGCGAAGGGAGGTACCGAGCCCTCTCCAAGCAAGGATCGATGATCAAACGAAGCTTCTCCAGCAGCCACACCTACGAGGATTTCGTTTAGATAAGTGGAAAGAATCTCAAAGAAAAGGGGCAAAAAGGGAATTTACCTCAAACAAGGCAAAGTGGTCACCCACTAAGTCCGAGTTCACTGAAGCAACATCCTGGTGAACCAAGCTCTCAGCTAGAGCCAATGCCGAGGGAGATAGACCTGCAGAAAGCAGATCAATCACATACAACAAACGGAATGGGCCAACCAAGCCAACTCTACAAACGAACTCCGCCAAAAGAAGTAGAGCCACCATATAGAGCAACGCCAGATGAGAGTTGGGCGTAGTCTCATACCAGCCAAGAATAGCCTTGACTCAAAAACTTTCAATGTCAAGAGGAGCTGATAGAAAGTGCCTTCTTAACTCCAAGTTCCACAAGCCTCGTAGCTTGTCCTCGCCCCTGAATTGAAAGGAAGGGAAAGTAAAAGACAACCTCACCGGGAATAACGGGGTTGAGTTCATCAGAAAGGGAAGCCCAAGATAGCATGATATTCCTTGACCATGGGATAAATCTCAAAGTCTGCAAAGCGAAAAACATGGGTAGCAGGGTCCCAGAACTTCAGGGCAGCATGAACAAAGGCCGTATTCATAGGCCTAGAAGCAAAATACTGAAGACCCCACAACCCAAAACTTTCAAGCCTTCGCCAATCAAGCCCCCACATGATACAGAGAAAGGCCCTAAGATGCTCATTATGAGACGACATCGATGAAAAAAGAGCTAAAGGAAATCCCTTGAGACCGGTGTTGCCTACACACATCAACCACATACATTAGTATAACATATTCATTCATTCACGCATACACATAAGACATTCACAAACATGCAAGCATATTCATAAAAACAAACACAGCAAGCGAAGACCCGGAGCACAATGGCCAAAGTCCTCTTTTTTCATAAAATTCGAGTTTTTTGTACAAGAAAAGCCTATCTAAAGACCTGGTTTGAAAAGAAAGAAAAAAAAGAACTAAAGCGAAATAAGAACTCCTAAGTAAGCATCACCTATGCATCATCTCCACCTACCGAATCTCGGGGTGTCAAAGTAGATATCTCATAATCCTCAAGACACAGGCTACTAAAAGCGCCATCGACTGGACCGGATGTAGGAGGAGGTTGTGGAACATGGAGAAAGCCGGCATCCCAATCAGGAGTAAGTAATGGACGAGTGTTTAGCTCGTCAAGTAAAGCATCAAGGTCTAACTCAAGAGTGTGGGTGAAACTCAAGGTAGAGGCTCACTCAAGTGCTTGGGCTTTATTGGTTACGGCATTCTACCACAACAACTCTTGATGCTGAGCCTTTAAACTCTAATAGCGAGCGTCCAAGCTCTGGTAACTAGCATCCAACTCTTGGTGGCTAGTCTCCAAGCCATGATAATGGGAATCTAGATCCTAATGGCTAATATAAAATGCCTGGAAACGACCATCAAGCTCCTGATAGCGCTGCTCATACTCATCGCCCCTTGCTACCATTGCTTAAAATCATAGAAACATTCAATGAAAATCATATCCATATACACAACATTTCATGCAAAGTCAAGCATAAAAGGAACATACACATGACTCCATCCTGAAGATACATCATATCCCTTAATGAAAGGGAATGTCTCGCCACGCGATCAATCTCCTCGCGTGCAACCTCCAAAAAGAATAAACAAACTTCAAACACCCCGAAACTGCTACACTACTGTTGACGACAAGGTGTTAATCAAAGACTCACTAAGTGGTGTTAGATAGATCATAGGCTAGTGTGTGGTAGCTCTGAGGGAGAGGCACCTGTATCATGGACCCCGTGAAACCCATCAAATAGAAAGATGAGTCGGGTAGAATCGTGAACCTTCCCTCGATAACACCCGAAGAAGATGTGCTCGCACCCCTGACCTCTACATTCAAATTGGGAACACGGGCCCTCTTCTGGGCGACCTCCTACAAGGTTAACATGAAAGAACAAAACAATCAACATAGATCTCATACCCGATAACCTATACCAGTACCACTACCACTCGCACAGATCCGTCGACTCCCTGATTGCCAGATCATGCAGGAGGTCGCACTGCCTCGGGCTGAGTCGGTGGATGAAGTGGGAGAAGCCTCTCTTGAATGAATGCCTTGTAATCGCCGCGCCGAACGGAGAGCCTCACACCATGCTCCTCCAAGAACAGATTCCACTCCTCAAGATCGATAATCACTTAGTGCGCCCAAAATAGTCTGGTGGGAGGTGCAGGAGGGATATGTCTCTCTGACATTGGCTTATGTGCTAGAACTGAATGCGCTCACTCAGGTACCACTAGTGAGTCCTGGGTCCCTCCAGAATAAGTGACACCTATCCACCTCTCTCCTGATCTCCTTCGCTATATGGTAGCTAGGGAGCCCCCTCTAGGGGTTACGATCCACACAAAAGGAAATAGCAAACTCAAAATAGGGTGAATTTCAGGTAAAAGACGAATGTAGTCCTATATACCAAAATAAGGATCCTCACCTGCTCAAGTGTTAAAACACAGAGATATTGATAATAGCTCACAGAATCCAATGTATCTCCCTTGAAAGATGAGCAAATTCAGGCCATACAGGGGGTATCATCAAGGGCATCGGTAAATAGCGGGGCGGGAAGGAAACAGGAGAAGAAAGCCCATGCCTGCAAAATTAAAAAGTCAATCAAGATTAATAAAAAAATAACCGATATTCACAAATAACAGGATGAACAAACGCAACCTGGAGAACCATGGGGCAGCATCGCAAAGACCACAAGTGAGCCAGCGACATCAGATCAAGGGTAAAATATGTATGGGCTAAGATCGCCCGAGGCCAGCTCAGGCTACTAACACTGTCTAAATCGGCCAAAGGCTCAATCAATTCGTAGTTGATCTCGTTGTTTGAGATCGCGAAGAAGGTCACACTCAGCAGGGTAATAAAAAAGGAGCGGACATATAACGAAACCTCGACCACCAAAATAGACCGTTAACTGGTCCAATACTTGACTAGCATGCTATAATGCACCACCCAGCCTCCCGAGTCAACAACAAGCAAATCTCTAACAAGATGATAAGAGGTAGGATTCTTGAAGAACCACTCTAAGAAAGCATCAAAATGAATCACAGCACCAGTCTAGGGAAGATCGGTGATAGATACCACATCAGATGGGGTGATGGTAACCTCCCCAATCGGAAGATGAAAAGTTGTGAGATGTCGCTCCACCTCTACGCCAATGCGATAAATGTTGCATATGGAAATAATGTGGGCCACAAAGACCAAGCCAAGTCACCAAACCTAGTGGACTCGATGGCCTGAATAAGATCCGGCTTAGAGGAAGCATGGCGCCACCAAGTCTGGATGGTAGAATACCTGCTAGTGTGGCGAAGTGTAAGGGACTACGACTAAAGTTAAATAAGACACATGCCAGAATTAAAAACAAATTATTTAAAAAAAATGTTTTTTTAACAACCGCGGAGACCCTGAGGAGCGTGGATAAAAAAATTCCGGTGAGCCTTTAGGGACCTCGCCAGAAACTCTAGCGAGGGTCCCAAAAGACCCTCACTAGAGATTCTAGCAAGGCCCCTATGGGGCCTCATCAAAAACTTTGGCGAGCCCCTTCGGGACCTTGGCAGAATTGGTTCGCCAGAATTTTTTCCTAGAGGACCTTAATTTGACTTTTCTAATTTTTTGCTTCTTTCTAAACTAAAATTTCCGTGACACGGTTCAAGTTTCTGTTCAGTTATACTCCCTAAACAACATAAAGGTAAATAAATTTGAAGGAAAAAATAATAAAGAAATTTTTAGCAAATACCTCAATCCGAGAAAGATGGAGCTGAGCCAGAAAATCAGGATCCAATGTCTCTATGGGAGTCGAAGGAGTAAACCCCATCATGGTGTCCCTCGCAATCAAGCCGTACATGACATCGATATCGATGGAGAAAACACCAGCCTGATTAGTAGGCTGAGGATTAAGACTAGAGGTGAACTAGAGTTGCTTGCCAGCGAGTTTCGACAACATCCTTTCTAGAGAGAAGGAAGATAAAAAGTATTTAGAGAGAGAGAATAAAAGTAAGAAGTGAGAAAATAAGGAGAGAAAAGTTATATTTATAAAGAAAATTGGTGGGCCCCTCCTATTTTTATTCTCCAATAAAAGCCTCCTAACACAACAAAATAATGCATGTGACACACCCGATATTTCCCTAACTCATTAAATTTATTTCTCGATGTTTTAATTTTTTAATTGAAGGGGAAAAAATTTTTGCTTCGCATAAACTCAATCAAATAATTAAAACATTCATTAAAATTTTTTTATTAATATTATATTTTCTGATTTTTCACAGGAATCAACTCAATTTCATATTAAGGAAATAAAATTGAAGAAGGAAACAAGAATCCAATTCGGTTCGCATTTTAGGCAACCTACTTTGGCAATTCCAACAAGCAAAGCCAACTAGAGATCAACCCACAAGGGGCACATAATGACCACTCTAGACCCAGCCATAAGGGGCATCGAATAAAGAAACAGATGTCCCAATTAAGGCACGGTGCCTAAAAGGAAGGCCCTTGTCATCACCAATCAAGGATAAAGAAGTAAACAACAGCACTAGTCAGGTATTTCTCAATCCCTTCGCTCTTGTCGTGTGATCATACTAGCTATTAAACCAACAACGATCACATGAGGGGTAGTTGTGAGCACGGGATTTTGTACTAGATCGCTCTTTCGATGATGATGGCTTTTCAGTATTTTATCCTTGAATCACACAATTCTTGATTATCCATATGCCTTTATATGGGAGTGTTCCTCGTCTCTAAATTTGAAAAGGATTTTTAATATAATTAGTTAATTTTTCTAAAAAATAAATTAAAAATACAAAAAATATAAAAATACATGAAAAATATAAAAAAGTCGCAAAAAAACTAGGATCGGGGATCTGCCTTATCAGAATTCTAGCGAGGAAGCCTCACCAAGAGTTCTAGCAAGCCTCGCCAAACTTTTGCGAGGCTTGCCTTGCCAAAATATTTCTGGCGAGGCTCCTCGCCAAATTCTGGTGAGGACCGCCGGAATTTCTAATGAGCCTCGCCAGAATTTGTTGCCTTTTTTGGATTACCTGGATTTTTTCCCCATAAATATTTGGGGAATTTTCGGTATTAAGGCTCGGAAATTTTTCAGATTGAAATATATCTTTAGAATTGCAACCGATTTTGGAATTAAACAAGTATTTTCGAGATTTATGCCAAGAATTCAACTAGAAAACTTAAAAGACAATGAGGATTATTTTCTAAGGTTGAACGGATATTATCGAAGTGGATTCGTTACGTAAGGGTAAGCCTATGAGTTCCTAGAACTGGTAATTCTATGCTCATTGTCTGTTATTTCTTATTCTGATTTCATCTGCGGACTAGGTTTTTTATTATTCTCTTTATTGCGAATGTTGTATTTTTTCTTTATTCGTTTGTAATTTTCTTATTAATGGAGATATATATTAGAAAACCCCCACGAAGGGAATAAAAATATTCCCAGATAACAGCCCCCACTATTTTACCATACGATCCTTTTCATTAATTAAAATGAGCAACCAATGTGTTAATTAAAATGAATTATTTTATTTCAAAATGATAAACTCATCAATGCGATCATTTTCAATTGGTGACACAGGCCTTGTTAAAACCAAAATCGAGCAAATGTGCAATGTGTTGTAATATACCATGTGCTAACCTTTGTGGATGCAGATAAATTAGGATTAGATGTATGTTTAGGATTTTAATTTTCTTTCAGGTATTGCAATTTCGTTTTATTGGGAAATGTAATTAATAAATTAGGCGGGGCAGTTGCATCCCCTGAGGTTATGTAATTTTTAATCTTTACTTTCCACATTTATTTACTACTTTTTGGATGAATTTACCATTTTCATATATACGTGAATCATGCATAATAACTTGAAAAATAGCATAAGTGTGAATATGCACAATTAAGAAATACGATAATCTATAGATGTAATTTAATGTGATCCAATAAGAAACAAGCAACTTATCCCAAACCTGAATCTCTATATCTTAGTAGACCATTCCCCGGACGTTAAGCCTCACAGGACTCTAATTCTTAGAAGAGCTAATCCAGGTAGCAACTCTACACTAAGAGATGGCAGATTAGGGTTTGACCGATCTAAAAGCATTTTCACTTTCTCTACCCAAAACTTTTCTAGGTCTCTGACCCGATACTCTTTTTAAACACCCCGATGGACTGTGCTATCATTCTGTGCGCTCTCAGCCCATCGCTCCATGTTGTCTGCTCGCACTATCCAAGAATTAGACTTGTTCACGAAGAACACCACATAGCCATTATGTATCTTAATTGAATAGAAACTCATTCTATTAATCTTATACTTGGATCAAAGGTTTATGAGTGTGTCACTTCAACAAGGGGCCCTAAGCTACGTCTCCCATTATATTGCTATATCAGGAGCGATGGATCCCATCTTGATACCAACATGTTATTATCGCTATATTCGTAATCACCCATGCCATCCAAATCGCCAGGGTAAGAATAAGTATGACACAAAGTATAGCAACTCCTACATAAGGTAACCAGTATCTCTGGTCTGAGGATATTTATACTGTTACTACAATAAGACAAGACATCAACACATGGATATAGCAATTTTTGAGTGTCTATCTTATAGCGGTCTCCAATGTATTACCTGAATACATTCATGTGTTAACTCATGGTACCGCCTTCAGCTCGTGAGATTGATTGCTTGGATTTAATCCAAGAAGTAAGCTTACATATGCTTGTTTGTCCGTTCCACTGATGTCTAGTCTCAATGAAATTATGACTATGGATATTTAGATTATTCATAGAAACAAGTATGTGCAGTTCTCACACCACATAACTCCCACTATATCCACACACTTTTACGCTATGAAATAATCATGGGCTTTATCTCATCAATGCGCATATACATATTAAAAATATTTTATACCAACGAGATACAATAATAAATAGAAAGCACTGATAAGCAACAAAGATGCATTAATTATTATTAATAATAATTTGAAACTATTTGTACATTATAACTAATAAAGACATATCACCCTAATTGCCTCTAGGGCATATATCATGTCTAACAATCTCCCACTTGCACTAGAGCTAATTACCCATGTGCCTTATACCATACTCGTTAACATGTTGGTCATGTTTAACTCGAGTTAATGGTTTAGTTAGCCCATCCGCTAGATTCTGATCCATTGGGACATATTCTAATCTTATATCCTTTTTGGTTACCATCTCTTACATGAGATAGTACTTTCTGAGTATATGTTCATTTCTGATATGAGATCGTGGTTCATTTTCCTAAGCAATAGCCCCAATGTTATCGCAATAGACCACTATTGGATTTACAATGTTGGATACAACACCGAGATCACCAATAAAGCCCTTAAGCCATTTGGCTTGCTTAGCTACTTTTGAAGTAACTAAATACTCAAATTCCATGGTTGAATCGACAATCTACTATGTTTGAAACTCTTCCAAACAACTGCCCCTCCATTTAACATAATCACATAACCTGACTGGGATTTATAATCATCCCTGTTAGATTGAAAATTAACTCACGTCTGTGTATCCCTTTAAAGTGAGATCACCTTCTCCATATACAAAAAACATATCCTTAGTTCTGTGTAAGTACTTGAGGATAGTTTTAACGGCCATCTAGTGCTTCTCACCTGGGTCAGATTCAAATATGCTCGTGATGCTCAATGCATGTGAGATGTCAGGCTGAGTGCATACGATAGGATACATGATGGACCCTACCGCTAAGGCATAGGGTATTACATTCATGCTTAGTCTCTCCTCTTGTGCTCTCGAACACTCAGATTTAGAATGGTTGATCCTGTGAGACATTGGGAGATAATTGATAAGTGTATAATTACTCTTAATATCACATTAATTTTACACATTAAACACTATGAATTAAGTCATTTTCGTACTTCATATAAAAGATTTCACGTGGTATGTATTTGTTTTTTATACAAATGCAGATACTAGGTAAATCTTGGGAGTAAAATGATCTAAAGTGGAATTCTATGAAAAAATAGTGAAAAAGGTGTAAAAAGATGCGTGGAACTTAAAGATTTCGCTTAGGATCGAAGCTGTCAAAGATCAGTGAAATTGTAAGGAGAATTCTAAAGAAAAACTCAATTCACAGACGCGATAATCATTCACGGTCGTGACTTATACGATTTTCTGGTTTTATCTTCTTAACAACCAACCATTTGATAAGCAAGATCAACCGCCAATGAAAAGACTCTTATTAGAAGTTAACCAATCATGAAAAGGTGCCTATCCATTATGGATTAAATCAAAGCTTCTCAACCAATCACAATGAAGAGATTCAATCTTTCACCAATGGACACAACCCTTTGTTTGGATAGACGCAACCCTTCAAACTCTATAAATAGGGTTCCAAACCATACAAATTTCATGCACCACCAGAGAGAAGAGCATTAGAGTGCAATTATAGGGTTACATTTACTGTGTGTAGATAGAGAGTTCACTACATTCATAAGTGTCAGCGAGAAAATGTTTAAGTGATTCGAATCCTTGTTTTGATAACTAGATTTCTCTATATTCTCAAGCGATTGTTGTATAAGTGTACTTGTAAATCACTTATCAATAAAAGTTTTTGTTCTTTAATATTCGTTTGTTCGATTTTCACAAAGAATAGCATCCTAACTGAGGTTCTGTACGAGCCGAGAATTAATGACTCCCATTAAAGAGTGGATACAGTTTGATCAACTTTAGCTTTCATTTGCATACCTTAAAACTTTGCTTTACTTTCTATTTATACTTTCTATTTCGAAGTTTATGATATATCTATGTGTCATAATGCGTATTTCGTGTTAAGTCTTTTATGTTAATCAAGTTACATGCATTAGAGTTTTAAGAGTAATTTTGGGGTTAACAATATCGTGTATAATCACTGGAACTGTGATGTAATGCTGTTTAGTGAGCCAACATTTTTGGAATGGTAACTTGCTAAATGTGGCTATGTGAGAGCGACCCGTACTAAGCATGGTATTGATGTTGTCCATGTTTATATAATTGTCTTAATTCGTTTGCGCTAGGTTTAGAAAAGTCATTTCATGTGTTGCTCTGCGATGAATAATTGAACATCTGGGTATTTAGAACCGAGTCTTTTAAATTAGTTTAGTAAATCGTAACATCTTTGTTGAACTTGCATGCTTTCTCTGCTATCCTTATTTCGTAGGGAAAATCTCAATATTTAGATTCTCTAGTCTTCCACATCTATATATACTCATTTTTCATTCTAATCATCCTATCCAAAATCTCTAATTTATTCTTATTTTATTTACTTTGTGTTCCCTTGTTGATCTTTAGACTTAGTTCCTTCCCTATGGGTTCGATATCTTTTAAAACTACATCGCAACTGTATACTTGCAATTATCATCATTTTTCTATTTGATAAGAGGTACTGACAACACCTATATTTTTCATGACCAAGTTTTTGGCACCATTGATATATAGCCGAATCTTGTGAATAAACTATTAAATTTATCAGTAGAAAAGTGGCGAAAAAGTTTTTGGCGCTGTTGCCGGGAAGGCAATAGCATTCTAAAGATCAAATTGTCGCGGGAAGTTAAGTAAGTTCTAAAGTTTTTATCTATTTATTTTATTTCCTATACCATACAATTTTCTAAATTTCATTCTAGATATGAAAAGATTATGAAATAATCATCTTGGAGGTGATACGTCATTATATTTCATCTTAATTCTTGACAAATAGAAGATTTTCTTCTATTTTCGGTTTCGTTTTCGCAATAGTCAATCATGCTCGTGAATTTCAAAACTTTCTATTTCTTGCTTTTAGTATACTCACGATCGCGACCTAGGATCACGATCATGAAGTGAGCAAAAACTGCTACAGTTTTAGCAATTTTGTTTACGGTTTCTCTCAAACTCTACATAGAGGCTTTGATTCTCATAACTTTTCACTTCAGATTTCTGAATTTCCTTTCCTTTCAATCAAAGCATTTGTTCTAAAACCTTAAAATCAATCAACCCCTTTTCATCAAAATGGTTCACTCAAACAAATCTGTTCTCATTCCTCCTTCATACCTGCAAGAATGGTATGAAGCACCTTTTACTATTCACTCTCGAGAGGAAGGTGATCATTTCGAAACCATCAAAGATGCAGATTTCACTAGTTCTTATGTCATTCATAAGAATAGTTTTATTCAATTAGGAATCTACAAGAGGGTAATGTATTTTACCTTCGAATCCTAAACATGGTTCTCTATTCCTCTATGAATATTGGGAACAATGAAGATAAATGTAAGGAAATACTGATTTTGTTAGTATGGATGAATTCTAAGATGAATAGTTTAGAGTATCGATGTTAAAGAAAGAAGTATAAGTTGTCAAGGAAGAAGTTGGAGTAGAACTTGAGGTTCCCTAAAGATTGTTACTACAAAATGCTGCCTGGTTGGGATCCGCTACCAACGTGGAATCGCTTAACGGGCCAAACTGATTACGAATAAGAATATGCCTACAGCTAGTGGATTCGTGATCCTTGTTTATTGGCACTACACTTTTACTTAAGTGGAGTGCTGTTTGGAAAATCCAACATCGATATTGTCACACCTAAAGAATTGTTTATCTTGGAAGCAATTCTGGAGGGCACACCTATCAATGTCTCTGGGATTATGATGGAGACACTCATGTTTGCAGCGTAAAATCCTGAAATGACCAAGTATGGGTGCCGGACAATGGCAAATCTATTGGGACAAGTAGGAAGATTACCCTATTTTACTAATATTTTCACTAGTGAAGATGTAATTCCAGAGTTAACAATGGAAGTCTTCTTTGAGAAAATTTTCTTAATAAGGTGCATTGGAGAAGATAGAATAACCTATGGTAGGAGACCATGAGAAGAAAGGGCGGAAGCAGACTGAGAAAGAGAAAGGGAAAATGTATGGGAAGAAAATGGAAATTCCAACCTCCATGGAAGGTTAAATGACCTTATGGAAGGGTAAATTTCATTCCGTAGAAAAATCAAAGACATTCGTGTTTTACTAGTTGATGTCGAGTAAGATTTAAGGGAATCTTATTATGAGATTAATCGAATGATAGGATCACTTCCTCTTGAATAAAAATTTCTCATCTTTTCGATTTAGAAAACTTGTATAGGTAGATTTCAATTTGTTTTGTGTTTCGTATGTTTTGTGTTTGTTTATTTGTTTATTTTCTTTTTTTTATGTTGATTGTAAATACTTGTTATTATAAATGAAAATAAATTTGAACAACAAGACGTTTATGTTCAATTGCTATCATCACCATGATTACTCTAGGTATAATAGTAAATATTAATCATTTATATTTAGCAAAGTTTGTTCGTGTTTGTGTTTCTAAATTTTTATAGGTACAAGTTTAAAAATTGAAGAAATTTGAAGAACAAAGAAAATCGCGACCAAGACACAATTCGCGCTCGTGATTACTAGATAACAAAACTTTCTATTTCTTTCATGAGGAGAGTCACGATCATGACAGGCCTTCGCGATCGCGACACGGTAAAATTATAACATTTATAGATCGCGAACTGACACTCAACAAATGGCTAAAACCACCATTAATGGCTAGTTTTAACCCTAAATGGCTATAATCTCATTTATGACCAATTAGAGACCCCTTAAACCACTATAAAAGGTCCAAGTTGAACCCTAGCCACCACACCTTCTAAAAAGCCTTCAAAATTTCTGATTTTCTCATCTTCTATATTAAAAAACATCTAAACCTTTTTCAAACCTTTATCTTCAAAACCAACATGACTCATGTGAAGAGAGCAGCACAAAAGAGAGGAGTTCAATCACTTCAAGAAGAATTTCATTGTCCTTTCCCATTGAGGATAAGAGAAGAGGGTAAGAGATTTCAAAAGTTAAGCAAATTGGATATCACCGGGATGATATTCCTCGATTTAGTCTTCTTGGAAACTCTTAATCTCAGTGAAGTGATGGAAACATACCTTTCAATTCTTGGTCTTTCAAAATTTGTGGATTTGTGCCTTCCACAAAATCAAGAGTAGACTCAAATGTTTGGTAACATTCGATTTCGAAGATTCAAGGAAGAGGATAATACAATTCCGTAAGCAAGGACAACAATACACCATCATGAGAGAGATGATGGGTGATTGGTTTAGGTTCGAGATAGCTACTTCATCAAGCATGACGGATTCATTTCAACCTAATCAAGTTTGGCCAAATTTATCGGGTAAGAGAGTCTTCGATCCCAAAAATTCTCCTAACAAACTCATTAAGGATGAATGCATTCTTCTTCTCCACAAATACCTTTCCACTTCGATATTTTGTTGAGTAGAGAATACAAAGGTCCAAAAGAAAGACTTGTTTGTTCTTTCTTGTGCTTTGATGAAGCAAAAAGTGGAATTCATGGATATTATATGAGATATGATGAAGAAAAACTCGACGAGCATGAGAAGTAAAATTGGAGCAGCCGAGATTATCACTGCCATAATCTTGGGTGCTAGAGGAGAACTCTCCTATGTTCAATAGCTGGGTGAGTATTTTCGATACATGGACGTGACATATTTGAAGAACACCGGACTACTCTAAGAACACGAAGGTGTTTATTCATTCTATTCCTACTCCAGCTGCACCAAGAAACTCAATTTGACTCAAGAAGATTCTTCCATCAGACCATCAAATCTATCCGTAATCCGTCGCAAAGGAAAAGCCCCGATGATAGAAATAGACGAAGATGATGAAGAAGAAGAAAAAGCTCCGAAAGATTGGAAGGAGAGCATGTTACTTAAATTAGATAATTGCCAAGCGGAACTTGGAGTTATAAAGAAAGACATGAAGATTCTAAAGAAAAGTAATAAATTGATGCTTTGAAAATTACTTTCATTCTTTAGAAAACAAAATTGTCAATTCACTCCTAGTCCCCCGGATTCTCCTTCATAATAGATCGGGTTTATTCTTTTCTTTACTTTATCTTTTTCAATTAATTTTAGAATAGCATAATTTTTTATTTTTATAATGTCTCACAATGAGGATATTGCATTCTTTAGTGTGGGGGAACATTTGTAAAAATCCTGTAAAATCCAAAACAAAATTGAAAAACAATGAAAAATCGAAGAATTTGAAAATTTTTTGTTGATTTTCGTGACATTGATGCATTTTATACTTTACTAACATTTGTCCAAGGTTATTGTAAGTGTTAGGTATTTACAAGTTTGATGTTAGTGAAAAACTTGAACGCGTGTTGAATTTGAGCGTTATTAGCACAACATTTATCAATTTGGCGAGGATGAATGGTGAGTAACATTCAAGAGCAACATTCCAAGTAAGTTTTGATTTATATTTCAATGCAACATGAATTAGTATAAGTTGTATAGTTTTAGTTAAATGCTTCTGATAAGTTTAAGTGGAGTAATATCTAATGGTATTCTTTCTATGAGTTTTATATACAAATCTTGAATAAGTTCTATAAGTATTAAGTGTGTTTAAAGTGTTAGGAAACTATAGCCATAATATTTTGAAATTGATCAATAAAGGATGAGGGTATTAAAGAAAAAAAATCAAAAGAAAGAGAGGATAACCAATGAGTTATGCAAAAGGTGAGGAATGGTACGGAGCAGAAACTACAACCATTCATTGAGTGTAAAAAGAAAAGAAAGCATAGCATGAAAAATGGGTGTAAAGTACAAAGTACTTCAAAAAACATATGCTTAAAAGAAAAAAATTAGAGTGGTATGGAGCATAAAATGCAACCACTGAAAAAAGAGGAGAGTGGTATGGAGGATAAAATGCAACCACTAAGAGTGTTTTAGCATCCTAGGTTACCTAAAAATGCCTAGAGAGAAATTAATCAAAGTGTGCTTTCTATGTCCTTTATACTTTTTACTATGCTTAAGAAAAGGTAATATTTGAGTATGCATATATCGCTTATATGAAGATGCGATTCGGTTGACTCTCCATTAAGAACAAAGGTATGCAACTAAGCTATATAAATTGCACATTACTAATTTGTGGGAAATTTCGAACTTCTACTTGAAATCTTTTGCGACTTGGAATGTGGTACTCACTGCAATAGTCTTTCGCCAAATGAGATATGAACTTGTTTACCAATTTATACACTTCTGTTGAATTTACCTTGAAGACAAGAAAAAAGTTAAGTTTTGGGGTATGATAAGTGTATAATTACACTTAATATCATATTAATTTTACACATTAAACACTATGAATTAAGTCATTTTTGTACTTCATATAAAAGATTTCACCTGGTCTATAGTTGTTTTTTATGCAAATGCAGATACTAGGTAAATCTTGGGAGTAAAATGATCTAAAGTGGAATTCTATGAAAAAAGAGTGAAAAAGGTGAAAAAAGATGCATGGAACTTAAAGATTTGGTTTAGGATCGAAGCTGTCAAAGATTGGTGAAGTTACAAGAAGAATTTTGAAGAAAAACTCAATTCACGATCGCGACAATCATTCGAGGTCGTGACTTGTACGGTTTTCTGGTTTTATCTTCTTAACTACCAACCGCCATCAACTACCAACGAAAAGACACTTATTAGAAGTCAACCAATCATGAAAAGGTGCCTATCCATTATGGATTAAATCAAAGCTTCTCAACCAATCACAATGAAGAGATGCAATCTTTCACCAATGGACACAACCCTTCATTTGGATAGACGCAACCCTTCGAACTCTATA
>CATIWQ010010745.1:0-42388 GCA_949673415.1 Euphorbia schlechtendalii
CTTTGATTTCTTTCTTAATTTCTTTTACATGTGGACCTAGGAATTATTTCATTTATTATTATTGTAAATGTTGTAATTCTCTTCTTCATCTTTTATTTCTTTTTAATTTTTTTATTAGAATACCCCAACGAACGGAATTAAAATTATTCCCGGATAACAGACCTCACCTTATGCCATGCGATCATTTTTACTAATAAAATTGATCAACATACGTGTAAATAAAAATGAACTATTTTTATTTGACATAACAACTTTAAATCGTCGATGTTTTAATTAGGCCACATGGCCTCGCTAAAATCACATCGAACATATGTGATATCCCCTGTGCTAACCCTTGTGGATGTAGGTTAGTTGTATGCCTAGGATTTATTTTCCTTCGGGTATTGCATATATTTTTACGAAAAATTTAATTAATAGGTTAGCAGGTGGTTGCATCCCCTGATTTTTGTAATTTTTTGTAAACTTTACTTTTCCGCATTTACTTTCTGCATTTATTTAATGCTTAATGGATGGTTTACTACTTTCCGCATGCGAGTTAAATCACACAATTCAAACTCAAAAACGACCTAAGTGCGAATATGAGTAACTAAGAAAATACGGTTTTCTATAGATGTAATATAATGTGATCACTTAAGAAATAAGCAACTTATCCCGGACCCGAATCTCTATGTCTTAGTGGGCCATCCCCCGGACGTTAAGCCACACAGGACTCTAAATTCCTGGAAAGAGCTAATCCAAGTGGTGACTCGACACAAGAGATGGCGGATTCGGGTTTGAACCAATCTAAAAAAGTTTTTGCTCTCTCATCCAAACCTTTTTACGAGTCCCCAACCCACCACGAATTTTTCACAACACCCCGGTGGACCGCACCTCTCTCTCGGCCCACCGCTCCATATCGTCTGCTCACACCAGGCATTTCAAACGCTTCATTAAGAAGGATGAGAAGTTCAACAAGAAGAAGTTTCCCGCTAAAATCAAGTCAACTCATCATCGGCGTGGAGCTGAGTAAGGACTCAAAAAGGAGCATAGTAAAGATATCAAATGCTTTGGCTGCGGAGAGAAAGGCCATATCCAGTCCAGCTGTCCAAAAGCGAAGAAGGGCAGATTCAAGAAGAGGTTCTCCAAGAAGAATAAGGCACTTGTTGTCACTTGGAGTGATTCAGAAGAATCTTCGATGTCTGATGAGGAAGCATTTGATTCTGCCAACCTCTGCTTGATGGCCATTAAAGATCAAAGGGGTGAAGGCTCAGCATCTACCTTCGGTAGAGATCAATCCGCTACTAACTCTGAAGTTGAGTGTAATAAGGGAAAGGCTCCTAAACCTAAGGTACATTCAGAATTCCCTTATTTATGGAAGAATTTGCCTAGGAACTTTTTGATGTTATGAAGTTGACTAACAAGTCGATGTAGAACATCAAAGAGTTAGTGAGGAGATGTGAAGAGTTATAAGACATTGTTGCTTCCTTATCTCTTTATATCCGCTTTCTTTAAGAAAAAAGCTGAGTATCAGGATTGTTCAAATAACAAGCTCACTAAGTAATTAGATGAGTTGACTACTGAGGTAACAACTTTGAAGAAGAAGCAGGATCATCCTCCAGCCAATAATCAACCTCTGAATAACTAAAGTCACAATTCTAAGAGGAAGAATTCCTCTAAAAATAAGAAAGCGAGCCAGCCCAAAGCAAAACTGGTTTGTGGTTTTTACGAAAAAGCTTGACATGCCACAGTAATGTGTAGGCATAAAAATGGTTATAATGACGAGTATGACTGGAATAACCTAAGCACTTCTAACAAGCGAGGACCCAGCTTGAAAGCATGGGTACCTAAGAAAACGTAATTATTTTACAGGTGAGCCTTAGATCCGTTGATGACTCAAGAATGTGGTATGTGGATAGCGGATGCCTAAGGCATATGACAGGAGATGAAAGCTAGTTCATCTCATTGGAGAGAAAAATAAATGGAAGTGTTAGTTTTGGAGATAACAAGAAAGGCAAAATTGTGAAGTATGGCACTATCGGTGTCTCTCCTTCAATCGAAGAGGTTTCTCTAGTCAAAGGTCTAAAGTTCAACTTGCTTAGTGTAGCCCAGCTTTGTGACAAAGGTATGAAGGTTACATTCGACTCAGCATGATGCGCAGTAATTAACTATAAAACTGACTCTACTATTCTCTTTGCTCCTCGAATCATTAATGTATATATGATTGATTTATCCCCAGGCTCCACTAATGCGTATCTTATATCTAAGGAGGATAATTTGCGGATTTGGTACAAAAGTTTGGGTCATATAAATATGAAAATTCTATCCAAAATGGCCAAAAAGTAATTAGTTGTGGGGTTACCCAGCATCAGCTTTGAAAAGGATAAACTATGCTCAGCTTGACAACTAGGTAAGCAAGTTAAGAAATATTTTAAGTCAATTAATCACGTAGTAACTAAGCGACCATTGGAGATCTTCCACCTAGATCTTTTCAGCCCAGTTCAGCCAATGAGCATGGTTTGTAAGAGATTTTCATTGGTGGTAGTGGATGACTTCACGAGATTCACTTGGATAGTCTTACTGAGTAGCAAAGACGAGACATATGAATCTTTTGTAAAGCTCAGTAACCGGATAATGAATGAAATAGAAACTAAAATCAGTAGAATTTTGAAATGATCATGGACATGAATTCAAGAATTTCCATTTCGAAGAATTCTATTCAGCGTATCGTATTAACCACAACTTCCCTTTCTCCCTATACTCCTTAACAAAATGGGGTTGTAAAAAGGAAGAATAGAACTATAGTTGAAATGGCTCGATCCATGCTGAGTGATAACAATCTACCAAAGTAATTTTGGGGAGAAGTTGTTAACATAGCCTGTTATATCTTGAATCGGGTTTTAATTCACCAAATTCTTGAGAGGATACCATATGAACTTTGGTAAGGGCCTAAGCCTAAGATTGGTCATCTCAAATCATTTAGCTGTAGGTGCTTTATTCTTAACACTAAGGAGTAACTAGGTAAGTTTGATCCTAAGTCTGATGAAGGTATTTTTCTAGGATACTCAACTAATAGTAGGGCATATAGAATATATGTCAAAAGAACCGACCTTTTAGAGGAGTCTATGCATGTGGATTTCGATTAAACTAACAATGCAAATAGACGTCCATCTAATGAAGATGAATGAGTACCCCAGCAAGTAGATCCACTCAGTATGCCACTCTCTATGCTACCCAAAGATGATGAGGATCTTTCTATCAACGATGGCGAAGATCAACCTCCACCTCAGCATCCTGTTATCAATCCTCCAGCAGTTGATCCGAGTCTTCTAAGAGAGATTAGAGTTCATCGCAACCATCCGCTAGATAGCATAGTTGATGATGTTCATAATCTAGTGATGACTCATGGTCAGCTCAGTAGGATGATGAGTCATCCAGTCTTCATTTCATTAATCGAACCTAAAGAAGTTTGAAGATGCAGAAGGAGATGATTATTGGATGATCCCAATGCAAGAGGAGCTTGATCAGTTCAAGCACGATGATGTTTGGGATCTGATTCCTAAGTCGAAAGGGAAATCAATTGTTGGAACCAAATGGATTTTTAAGAACAAGCTAGATGAAGATGGCTACATTGTCAGGAACAAAGCTAGGATTGTTGCTCAATGCTACAATCAGCAAGAAGGAATCAATTATAATGAGACTTATGCTTCTGTAGCCCAACTCGAAGTAATCCGAATCCTGTGTGCCTTTGCATCTTTTATGAACTTCAAATTGTTTCAAATGGATGTTAAGAGCACATTCTTGAATGGATTCATTCAAGAAGAAGTCTACGTTCACCAGCCTCCAAGCTTTAAAGATCTGAAGAATCCTAAGCATCTCTTTAAATTGAAGAAAGCTCTCTATGGATTGAAGCAAGCTCCTAGAGCTTGGTATGAGAGGCTGACCAATTTCTTGATCAACAAAGGCTATGAAAGAGGAAAGGCAAATATAACTCTGTTCATCGGGTGAAGAAAGGAAGATGTGTTGCTAGTCCAAATATATGTTGATGATATCATATTTGGAGCAAACGATGAGAAGCTGTGCAAGGAGTTCAGCAAGCAGATGAAGAATGAGTTCGAAATGTCTATGATGGGAGAGCTTGATTTCTTTCTTAGTCTTCAAATCAAGCAAATAAAAGATGGAATTTTCATCAATCAGTCTAAATATACCTGAGAAGTCCTAAAGAAATTCGACATGGATCATTAGAAGGCAATGTCTACTCTTATGGCCACTAATACTATCCTGAGTCAAGATGAAGCTGGGAAACCTGTGGATAGTAAGTTCTACAGAGGAATCATTAGCTCTCTTCTTTATCTCTTAGCTAGTAGGCCAGACATACAATATGTTATGTGCTACTGTACTCATTATCAAGCTGATCCTAGAGAATCTCATCTAGCCACTATGAATAGAATTCTCAGGTACTTGCAAGGCTCAATTGAAGCAGGCCTGTGGTATCCCAGCAGCTCAAACTTCACTCCTAGGGGATTTACAGATGCTGAAGAGACAAGCTTGATAGGAAAATTACAACAAGAGGATGTTATTTCCTTGGAGAGTGTCTTATCTCATTGTACAATAAAAAGAAAACTTCTGTTGCGTTGAGTACAGTTGAAGCTGAGTACATGGTAGCAAGAAGTTATGCAATACAAATACTATGGATTAAGTAACAACTGGAAGATTATGGTATAAAGTCAAATTGTCTTGAAGTTATGTACGATAACAAGAGCGCAATTGACCTATCCAAAAATCCAGTTCAGCATGGTAGGATGAAGCATGTCAACATTAGACATCTATTCAGTAGGGATCATGTGCTACGAGGAAATGTCAAGCTGGAGTATGTTCCTTCTAAGGAATAATGCATTGATATTTTCACCAAGCCATTGCAAAAGGAGCAATTCAATACTCTGATGCAGTTAATTAGTATGCTTAATCCACGTTGAAGAAGAAGAAGAAGGAAGTTGAAATTCTCAAAATTTTAGCTAAGTGTTAGAGATCAAGCCTTGTGAAGACACGTGGATAACACCATCAATATTTTAATGTAACGGTGTGAGAACTATTTCACGGCTAATTTCCAAATCCCTACATTTTCAAAAAGACATGCTTTTGAATAGGAACCTTTTTTTATCAAAACTCACCGTTTTACTAAGGCGGTTAATCTTATGCTTATCTCAACGTTCATTTTCATCTTGAGTTGTGGTAGCGCCACATGCCCTTGAGAGTTCCTGAGGTCTATGAAAGCTGTATAGTTGAAGAGGGAAGGTTACTTGCTTTCTGAATTTTGAAATCCAAAGAATTCGAACCCTAATTCCTCTTCTCTTTCAATCCTCTCAAATGGTGATTACTAGAACCACATTCAGACTCAAGAGCACTAGCTCGATGGAAATTGTTGGTAATGCTGAAGGGAAAACTGAGAAACTCACTCTGCAAGAGGGAACCCTTTTCAACAAGGTGGAATGGGATGATAACCTTGATTTCGGTCCCATTTATGAAGTGGACTATGAAGGGTTGCTGTGAAACAAGACCATGCATAGGATTATCAAGCAGGAACATTTGAGTTCTTTTCTAAAGATGGAAGTTCCTACAATTACAGGACTTATAAAAGCCTTCTACTCAAACCTCTACACCATCCAAGGGTTTGATGATGTTCTGATGATGGATTTTAGAGGTAAATCCACCCTTATTTGTGCAAGATTGATAGGGAGTGTCCTCAACATGCCCAATAAGGGAACTCATCTATGAAGAACTGGTAACAAAGATGTCACAATCATCCCTGAAGATTGGGAGCTCCCCACTAACTATGAATCAGGAGAGATAGCAGCAAGTGGCATGAGCTGGACCGCAAGAATGTGCCATGAGCTGGTGATGAAGCTACTACTACCAAAGACTGGATCTGTGACTAGCTGCACCTACTTTGAGAGGCATGTGGTCTACCTTAGGTAGAGGGTAAAAAGCTGAACTAGCCAGTGGTGATCCTTCACCATTTGATCAAGCTGACTACCGTCTATCACTATGGTTACCTCATAACCCAACTTATGAGGGCAGCGATAGTGGACATGGCTTAGTATTTGGGGGAGTCTGGTGACACAGTTTTTCCAGTGAAGAAGCGATTCAAGATGGCACACTTCAGCAAACTAGTTTACAATCAGGTAGATACCAGGTATAATAAAGCACAAAAAAAGTGCAAGCTTACATGTGTACCGACAATAGTGCCTGTAGACATTCTGAAGGAGGATGAAGATGGCTTTATGGTGGATTTTGATGACAGCGATGACTCAGACAAAGCCCCCATATCCGACATCCTTAAGAAAGTCACTGCCACCACCTCCTCTCTCAAGTAGAAGGCTGCTTCCTCTAATGCTAGGGGGAAAAGCCCTACGAAATCCAAAGCTAATGAGGCCCCTACTCAGCCCCAGTGTTAAAGGAGGAAAATGAAGGCCAATACCCTCACCCAAAGAGAAGTAGAGGCTAAATTTTAAGTTGAGCAGCAAGTAGAGGAATAAGAAGTTGTGGCTACGGTTAATGAGTCCCTGCGCCAAAAAAAAGCGCAAAATGGTGTTTTTGGAGGAATAAGAGGAGTAGGGAAATGTTAAAAAGTCTAGAGAAGAGGATACTCTGAGTCCTAATGTTGCAGCTGAAGCATTTGCCAAAATTAAGGGCATTCAGCGAAAGCGTTCTACCACCAACACGCCCCTACAATGCAATGTGTAGGTGGTGAGCAGCGAGGAGGATGTTGGAGACACCCTCTCCCTAATTCTTGAGGAGTTTGATCCCCAGGACCCAACATCCCCTCACCCTCTTTCACTCATGTTGAAGAGTCCTCTACTCTGCATGAGCAACCTCAAGCTGACCCATCCTTGGGTCAAATAGCTAACCGAGAGGTTCCTATAATTCTTACCCCCTCTTCTTCCATAAATCCTCAAATCCCACATTCTCATGTAAATCCTTTAATTCCCTCAGTTTCTACTCCTATAGATACTGAAAAACCAACTGTAAATTCTCCTCCTCCTTCCAACATTGTACATTCTCCCATCCATATTCCATCCTCTCCTGTTAATACCCAAAACCCACCTATTCATATTTCTTCACCGATAAAAAGAAATTATTCTTTTTCTCCTAACCAGTCACCAGTAAATAACCCTTCTACATATTCTTCTCCTATATAATCTCAACCTCAAAGCATTCCTTGTACATCCATTGTAGCTTCTATTCCACTCAACCAAAAAATCCCCCAAACTTCTTCAATTGTAAAAACTTCTAAACCACCCTCTTCTTCAAACCCATCCTCTACTCCCTTAACCCTTTGGTTAGGGAAGTTCCCAATGCTGAGAACTACGCTCAGCAAGGAAACATAAGTGGTCAGACTATTGAGCAAATATTACAGCCCATGAAGCAACTGAATCTAGTAGAGAGTCAATCAGCAAGGATTTGGCTGATGCATCTTTCTTAGCAGAAATCAGAGAGTTAGCTAGGAAGAAATTCCCTACGCTCAAGACTACTGCTGAGTTAGATGGAGCAGTAAGCATAGTGCTACTCGCTCACTAATTGATGGACTTGTCCTCCAGACCGAAGGTAAAGTTGCCTGAATTCGAATAGCACACAAGTGTGCCCAGTGAATCTCTCTAATTCGAGGAGTTTGAGAGAATCCAGGGTATCTTGTTGGCTATTCGATATCATTTGGTAAAAGAGAGTGCCAAAAGTTTAGTGGATAAGATGGCTCTAATTCTCACAAGTTTGATGGATTCTGCAGCCCAGCTTGGGGCAGCAATCACTACTATCCCCATGTTTACTACAATGTCTAATGTTATTATGGGAAAGATAAAGGGTAGTGTGGACGCTACTACTGAGCAGCTAAGTCTCTTGAGTACCAATATGGAAACTCAAGTAACACAGATCCATAAGGTGGGTGAGGAGCAGGCCAAAATAAAAAGATTGACCAATCACAAGATCGAGAATATCTTCAAAGAGGTAGAAACCACAAAGGATGTTGGCCATAGCGTCGCGAAGCTGGTTGAGGCTCAGTCGAAGTTCTTGCTGCACCACGATAACAAACAAGATGAAATGGTGAAGCTCTTGAAGGAAATATCAACTAAGATGGATAAGGCCCCTGTCATCAATCTAGACTCTCTCCACACCAAAATGGACATCATCCAGTGAGAGGCCAATGAACACACAACCGAGAGAATTTTCGCTTCGTAGAAGTTTCTTGTCTCTGCCATGGGGAAGATTTTTCCAAACATGCCTACACCAAGTTTGCTTGCTACAGAATCTTTATGCCCTGAGACCAGAATGACTATTCACACAAAGCTAAATATCATCAAGTTAAAGGTGGAAGACTTGTAGAAAAACATTGGTACTCTGATGAAGATGGGCAAATTGGATGCAAATGACATTGATTACACTACAAAGTGTATATCATCTATTGGTCCCAAGATTCTTAAAATTGAAGTACAACTGAAGATAGCACTGACTACAATGAACTTTCAAGGCCTTCTTCAATGCTTTCAACAGTTCGCATGTCAAGGATTTGACCAGATTGTGCACCTCTCCAAATGTCACCATCTTCTTCTTAGTGAGATTAATGATCAAGATTTTCTTACCATAGGGGGCAAAAAGCAACTGAAGCAAGAGATTTCCCCATAGATTATAGGCCAGCAAGAGAACTTCAAAGCTGCCCTTGATGCCTTCAATGCCTGCCTTGAACAAATTGTGCAAGATTAGATAGCAAAGGGGGAGAATGTAGCTAAAGATGCTCTCTAAACAGCGAATCTAACAAGGGTTCGTTTCCAAGATAACCGTTTCATCGCAAACCTCCTCAACAGCAACATCCTAAGACATTTCAAGACAAGACTAATGGCTTTTCTTCTTCTATGCATAGAAAATAGTATAGGCCGTGTACTTTGTAGGTTTTAGAAATTGTAATAGGATTTAACCATGTAATCTTAGTTCAGGACATAAATAATGTATGACTAAGTCAATTTTTGAATTAATAAAAAGTTACAAGTTCATACCTCAAGTTAAGATCTTCTTAACTTTATTTTATATTGTATGTATGTTTTTGCTGTGTATTGACTATGTGATGCAGGAACTCATACAAGAGACCAACCTTGAAGTAAAGCTAAAGTGAGCTGAAGTCCCAAAGTGAAGAAAAATCCTCTAAGTATGGTGGAGCTGAGCTACTTGAAGAAGACTCACTCAGTATGGGGGAGTTCAAGTTAACTAAGGAAAGTCACTCAGCACAATAGAGTCTTACATCACTTTCTAGGTATTCTTGATATCTGTAAACTACTTATTCAATTAACTTCTTCTACAACTTGGTTTGCTATCTGTCCAAAATGGGGGATATTGTAGAACCCAAGTTAATAGTACCTCACAGTGCTTTAATGTTTTGGAAATAGAAAACTAACTAGAATAGTGAAATTAATTGAAAACTAAGTATACTCTTAATTAAAACCTGACTAGAGTTTGTTTAAGGGAAAATAACTCAGTTTTGCTGAGTAATTAATTAAGTTACGGCTTAGAGTAGGAAAAGCTGAGTCTGTGTTGAGTACTACGTAGTTTAGAAGTATATCTACTCAGCTGTGTTGAGTTAGCTTTTATTTATTAAAAGTTGTTTCCTTTGACACGTAGAGAATTAAATGACACATGTGCTACTAACGAATTCTATTAGAGATGGAATATTCTTTAGTTCCTTTTTAGGTTAAAAAGAGCTGAAGTTATAGAAGATTTCTAGTGGTTCTCACAAGACAAAAGGTGTTAGTACGGAATGTTGGGATTTTCTCAGTAAAGTCCAAGGCAAAAGGAAGTTCTAACATGCGTTGTTTCTCAGTGTCTTCGCGCGACTCAGCCAACGTCAACAATGTCAACAAATTTGAAGATTCCACATTGCATTCTTGCGTGCCTCTCTAAAATCTAATTGTTTGAATATAAATGAGATTTTGTCAATGGAATTTTATTGCGCCTTAACAATCAAATTTCTATCTCTAAACGTCCTACAATATGTCTCCAACGGGAAGATTCGAAAGATATGAAGAGAAGAGAAATTGAAGATCAGCGACCTCGAAAAGTTTGCAACGGCTACTTCGCAAAGCTTCAAGTATAAATAGAAGACAGAAGTAGACTTTCAAACTTGGTGAATCACCTCGAATTTCTTATAGAGTTGAAACTTTGTGAAATTACTCCTAGCTTCAAGAAATTCCAAACTCAAGTAATCAGCAAACAACAACTTCCAAATCTGTTTGTAATAGAGAGAAAGACTTAGATTTAACATTGTAAGGATTCAACGTTTTTATAAGTTGAATTGAGTTCGCAATCTTTAATTCAAATTTGAGTGTCAGTTTAAGAAGGGTACCCAAACTGAGTTGAGTGGTAGTTTGAAAAGAAGGTACTTTCTGTAAAACTATGTCTACCTACTGTAAAGGCAGCTCTGCTTAAGTAAGGAACGAACACTAGTGGATTAAAGCTTAGAAAAGGTATCCGGGGACTGGAGGTAGGCTCGGGGAAGAACCAAGATAAAATTCAGGTGTTAAAGTTATGAACTTGTGCTTTTAGCTTTTACTATGTCTTGCTCTTACATCATTTTATATCTGTTTAGTAATTTTCTTGAAAAACCAATCCTAAGCTAAGTCGAGTACTCAGCAAAAGATTGTAGATAAACTCTACCAGCGAAGCTGAGCAGTTTATAAATTTTTTATATAGCAACTAAACACGTATACTCAGCACGCATATAAAAACTTAACTTGGCAAAATAGAATTTTATAAATCTTAAAAAGTAACAAAGATTCGCATTCACCCCCCTTTGTGGTTATTTACAAGTCGTCTAAGGACCAACACATATATACCCTTATTAATATCAATCAATTTTCTTCCCTTTATTTAAAGAATTTATTTAGCCTCTCTTTTAATCTATCCATATTAATAGCAATAAATTTATTTTACTATGTTTAAGATGGAATGAAATTCTATTGATACCAAAGTTAAGGAAAGATTATTAAAGTTGAGAGAGACAATTATTAATCAATTAATCAATGTGATAAATACAAAAGGTTAATTTAGTCTTTTTGAATCATTTCTTAATTCTAGGGAAAAACTCTAAAAAAATAATTAAAATGGGATGGAGGGAGTATAAAATTTCAAGTCTAGGTGGCATGTGGAATAGAAGTTCTATTTGATGATGTGACAATAATCTTAAAAATAGACAATGTCTATTCATAAGATAGAAATATTAAATTGTTTATTTCATTTTAAATTGTATTTTGATGACTCATAATTCTATTTGATTGTCTAAATCTAGAAAATTAAGAGCATCTTTAGTAGTTTGTCTATTCCACAAATTGTCTTAACACATAGGAAGGAATAGACAATCAATTTGGATATGCATCTTTAGTAGCTTGTCTAGCCTATCTTCCCTATATGATATGGCGCTATGTGTCATCTCAAATTGTAGACAATGTCTATTTGGTTTTCTAATGTAGACAACCAAAAAGACATTGTTTACAAAAAAATACAATGGAATAGACAATTTACTATTCCTATCTTTCAAATAGACATTGTCTATTTTTAAGACTATTATAACATCTTTAGTAGCTTATCTATTTCACAAATTATCTTGACACATAGGATGGGATAGACAATCAATTTGAAAATGCATCTTTTAGTATCTTGTCTAACTCATATTTCCTATATGATTTGGCACTATGTGTCATCTCAAATTGAGACAATGTCTATTTGATTGTCTACATGCAGATAACCAAATAGACATAATCTATAATAAATACAATTTAAAATGAAATAGACAATCTACTATTTCTATCTTATAAATAGACATTGTCTATTTTTAAGACTATTGCCACATCATCAAAACGAACTTCTATTTCACATTCTACCTAAACTTGGAATCCACAAACTACTAAAGATGTGGGTTGTCTATTACATAAATTGTCTTGACACATAGGAAAAAATAGATAATTAATTTTAAAATACATCTTTAATAGCTTGTTTAGCCCATCTTCCATATATGATGTGGCACTATGTGTCATGTCAAATTTTAGACAATGTCTATTTGATTGTCTAAATGTAGACAATAATTAATACAATTTAAAATGGAATAGACAACCAATTATTCCTGTTTTATAAATAGACATTGTCTACAATAACTGCAATTTAAAATGAAATAGACAATCTAATAGTCCTATCTTACAAATAGACATTGTCTATATTTAAGACCATTGCCAAATCATCAAAAGAAACTTTTATTCCACATGCCACATAGACTTGGAATTCACAAATTATTAAAGATACTAAAGATGCTCTTACCACATCATAAAAGCAACTCCAATAGTTTGTCTATTTAACTATTTTTAACACATGGGCATAAATAGGCTTGTAACTAAAAAAACTCTACAATAGCTAGTCTATTAATCTCTCCAAGATGATATGACACTCCAAATTTTGAAGATTGTCTATTTGATTGTCCACATATTGACAACCAAATAGACTTAATGGCCCATCAATTAAATATTATTTTAGTACTCAATTGGTTTGTTTTTTATTATTTAATTTGAGAAAATATAATTAAAGACCTAATAAACAATTAGAATATACAATCTATTATGGCAAATTTATGAAATATCAAGTCCATTTATCCTTATCATTAATTTGGATGTCTATTCCAAATTCCACCTAAGTGTAAATAGACTAACTATTGGAGATGCTCTAAAATATAACTTCTATTCCACATTTCACCTAGACTTGTAATTCACAAGCTACTAAAGATGCTCGGGCAACTCCAATGGTTCTCCATTTTGGGGAATTCCTCAAAATGAGGAATGAATATGGGGAATGGTCAAGTCCAACAATTCTTCATAAAATATATCCCCAAAATGAGGTTCTCTATATATGAAGAATGATTCCTTCCTCATTTTGAGTGATTGAATAAAATATTATTACTTTTTAGGGAATTGAATAAAATAGTATTACTTTTTGTTTCATTTTATTATTTTTAGTTTTTGTTTTGTTATTCTTTTTGTTAGTTTAATAATAAAATATTATTATTTTAAAGTAAATTTGATTTGGGGAATGAAAAATGAGGAAGATGATTGGAGAAAAAACATTATAAATTCCCCAAAATGGAGTTTGAGAAATGAAAAATGGGGAAAATAGTTGGACTTGCTCTAAATATACATTGTCTACAATTTGAGATGACATATAGTGACACATCATATACGAAGATGGATTAGGCAAACTATTAAAGATGCATAATTGTCTATTCTTTCCTATGTATCAAAACAATTAGTGAAATAGATAAACTACAAAGATGGTCTAAGTAATAGAATTGTTATTTAATGTTATAAAGACAGGACAATTGTTAAACCATTTCCAAACACTCATTAATTACAGATTATAACTCAAATAAATTTATTAAATTCTACCTTTTGCTCTCCTTAAGATCTTACCCAAATAAAATTGTTAAATTTGTTTTAATGTTTTATTATAAAGTCACAACAGTTTTTAATCTTAGCATTAAAAATATACTACATTCATCTCATTTTAAGTATTGTTTTAAATTTATTACACATAAGAAGTACGATATCATTAATTAGTGATTGAAATTACTTAATTAACCATTTATATTTATTCCAAATATTTGATTCCACAATTTAATTATCTCTTACCTTTAATTATCTCTTACATACGGTTGAAAATGGGGCTCCAAATCTCCAAATCCGATGGAGATCCGATCCGATAAGAATAAGGAATCCTCGATAAGAATTCCTCATGGGTAGGGAGTGGAAAATTTTTCGTACCCGAAACCTTAATGGATATGGAGATGGGGAATGAACTCTCCAATCCGATAAATCCTAGAACCCGACACGGATATACCTTCATTGAAAAATCTCCAAATATTTTTCGAATTATGCCCGAGACTTCTAAATATTTTCTATATTTTATAAAAATTATAGTTTATATATATGACATATGGATATAGACTTATTCCAAGTCTTTTTTTAAAAAAAAATTTCACAATACTTGCAACCATAAAGGTTACGTATATAGATGGAAAGTATAATATGGAAATGAACCAAATATTGTTTGACTTTGATGTTTTTCTCTGCGCTCTTATGTTGAATGTTGAACATTACATCTCAAGTTTGATGTTTATTTTCTTAAGATTTATTATATAATGTGATAGACTTTTTAAATTATAATTAAAACTTCAAATTTATTAACATTAAACATTAAAACAATTTGATCAAATAATATTTTTAAATAACGACTCAAAGTTTTTATTGTATGAAACTTTGAAAATATTTATATATTATTTATTTATATGGAGAAACGTGGAATATCCGATACCCAATGAAGAATCCTTGATAAGATTGAAGGAAAAATTATTCCCGAAACCTTAATGGAAATGAATATGGAGAATATTATTTTCTCGAAACCTTAATGAGTACAGAGGTGGGGAATGCAATCCCCGCCCCATTAAACCTCTTTTCATCCCTACTCTTACCTTAAATTCTACTTCATTACCTTTTGTAATTATAGAAGTCTATTCCATCTTAATTACTCTCATTCTTCATCAATTTTAAAATTCTATGTATTTTTCGATTTAAATAAAGAGCTGTAAATACTCTTATCTTATGTGGGATTCAAATTTGATTATAATAATGTTGAAATTAGGCGATTATTAACAAGGATAAAATTAAAAGACGGAGAAAATTCCTAAAACATAAAAAAAACGATACTTAAATTAAAAACGAGAATCCCTCATAAATCGAATACTAGTATTTAGTCTAATCTCACAACTATATCTACAATAATTGTCAAAAAAAAAAAAAAAAAAAAAATTCTTCGCATAATTTATCAAGTGGATTAATTAAAAGTTTCTTAAAAAAAACTAGTGGACCGGTTTTGCCAACAACCACCCAAAATATACACCTCATCACCTGGACACCAACCATAATCACAGGAAATCATTTTCATCTCTTTGCTTTGCTGTACTGTGAATACTTTCCGTCCAATCACAACCCACCACGTGTGTAGCCGCCGTATTATTAAAAATTAAAAAACGTGAATTATATCAATGAGAAGCGCGTCGTAACACGATTGTTCCAGCAATTTTCGTTCAACTTTCAAACCAAACAATACAAGAGTTCCGTTATCAATTAGACTCTCTGTTAAACCTAACTTTCTTTCCTATTCTATTCGCCGCTATCTCCGCTTCCCCTCTCATAATTTGAGATTGTTAATCTGCTCTTCATTCTTTGATTTTCGCTTATTTTGATTTTACCGAAAATCCTTGTTCGGTCTCTGGATCATGCCGGAGATCGAACAAATTCCCGATAAAAACAATGTCTTGTTTGGCAAATATGAGCTCGGAAAACTCCTCGGCTGCGGAGCCTTTGCCAAGGTTTATCATGCTCGGGATGTCCAGTCCGGCCAGAGCGTTGCCATTAAGATCATTAACAAGAAGAAGATTGCTACCACGAATTTAATGTCCAACATTAAACGCGAGATCTCGATCATGCGTAAGCTTAATCATCGTCATATTGTTAAGCTCTATGAGGTTTTAGCTTCTAAATCTAAGATCTATTTTGTTATGGAGTTTATTAAGGGCGGGGAATTGTTCGCTAAAGTTGCTAAAGGTCGATTTAGCGAGGATCTCAGCCGTAAGTATTTCCAACAATTAATTTCAGCTGTTGGTTATTGTCACTCTCGCGGCGTTTTTCACAGGGATCTGAAGCCGGAGAATCTTCTTCTCGACGAGAATGGAAATCTGAAGGTTTCGGATTTTGGACTTAGTGCTGTGAAGAGTCAGATCCGGCCGGACGGTCTTCTCCATACTCTTTGCGGCACGCCGGCGTATGTAGCGCCGGAGATTTTGTCGAAGAAAGGATATGACGGTGCGAAGGTTGATGTGTGGTCTTGTGGTGTTATTCTGTTTGTGTTGGCGGCCGGTTATTTGCCGTTTAACGATCCGAATCTCATGGCTATGTACAAGAAGATCTACAAAGGAGAGTTCCGGTGCCCGAAATGGATGTCTAATGACCTGAAACGGTTTATTTCTCGGCTTCTGGATACAAATCCGGAGACGAGAATAACAATCGATGGAATTCTGAGAGATCCGTGGTTCAGAAAAGGAGGATTCAAGGAAATCAATTTCTTCGATGAAGAGATTAAGATCGATAAAGATGAACCAGATATCAGAAATCTGAACGCCTTTGACATAATCTCGTTCTCCTCCGGTTTGGATTTGAACGGACTGTTCGATGAGTCGTACAACGCCATTGACGACGGAGAACGACACGTCTCTTCCGAGGCGCCGGAAAAATTGATCGAGAGAGTTGAGGAATTCGCCAAGGCAGAGAGGCTGAGGGCCAAAAGGATGAAGGAATGGGCATTCCTGATTGAAGGGCAAAACGGTAATTTTGTAGCAGAGGTTGAGATTTGCCGGTTAACTGACGATCTGGTGGTTGTTGAGGCTAGAAGGAGAGGCGGTGACGCTGGTTGCTTCAAGGAGATGCTGAAAAACAAGCTGATGCCAGAGATTTCAAGGTTGACTTCTACGCCACCTGGACTTCCGGTTACCGGTAATTGACTGAAACTCTACACAGCCTCTCCGGAGAGAAGAATCCCGGCGAATGTTGTATGTATGTGTCTATTTTAATTAATTTAGAAAAGAAAATTTTAAAAAATATTAATGCATTACAGTGATGTATGTGTAGTATTGTGGAATCCCATGTGGTGGTGTGTTTTGAATAATTGTCGTCACCTAGATGTGGTGGTGGATGTTTTGTCTTTTATTTAAACCCCTTTTGTTGTATAGTTTAACCTTCTTGTTGTACAAAATTTATGCATATGATACCATATCTTATGAAGTTATTTTCTATATTTTTCTGATTATACATATCAAATGTTGATTAAAGGACGTAAGTTTCATTAAAAGAACAACACAATTTTGATTTCTATCCTTTTTCCGTTGTTTAAGCTTTTATAAAATGCCACATTTCGTAAAGGATTTCGAGAAATTGGTTCACCTATGACATATTCTGTAATGTATGATTATAGTATTTTGTGACCTTCAATTACATGGTTCACATATAATTTTTGTCAAGCAACTTTCAAGTATTTTGCCAATAATTAATTCACTCGAAATTTATAATCTGCAGTCAAACCTCTATCCTTTTAGCTGATAAGCAACCCCTCAACTCTAGATTTGGATAAATTTAATCTTTTTTACTTATGCTAATTTTGTCTGAGTGTTGCTTCATCTTCTTCAAGCAAATTCCACTTAATGACAAGGATAAAGAAACAATAAAAATTCGGACATTAAAAACATAACATTACAGTCTTGTCAATATCGTTTGCCTTTAGTATCAAATGATACTAGTTTGGTCATATGTCAAGTGATCATAGCAGTAATCCTAGTTCTAATTGAGTGGTTACTAGACTTGAGAGTTGCGAGTTTAAACCCCACGATAAAAATATTTGATAAAAATACCACATATTTTTTTTAAAAAAATTCTAATTGAGTTAAGCTAACAAGCTATTGTTGTTTTGATGAAATGATCGGAATTTATCACGATCATTTTTAAGCTTCGCCCGGTGATAATTTCCTGTCATCCTTGTTTAACTTTTTAATAAATTATTTGCCATATATTTGCTACCCAACTGGTTTCTGAATTCAATCATGTAAATCTTGGAAAAGATAATCTTACTATTATTCTTTCATCCTTCAACAAAGATATTACCAAAATTTATTAGAAAAAAATATCCAAAATTTCAAGAAGAATCTTGGTGCCCAAATGTTTGAGAGGAAACTGACAAATTGTTCTGTAAAATCCTCAGATCTCAAGTTTTCAAAAAATATCTGGAAGAACATTGTATCTAATATAAAGTCCATAGATTGGAGAATGAAAGTGTCTCTGCACGCTAATTTTCGGAATTAAGTTGTATGTTGCCTTGGCTGGATTACGTATGTGCAAAACATCATAAGATTAGAGAGGTTAGCCGTGTGATTGGCGTAGCTTCTCTAGTACTTAAACCAGTGACGGATATAAGAGAGAAGACAGATTAAGATTATGACTTACAGTTGGATTATGATCATATTTATTTTGATTTAACATTCTCTTTGTTAGAATATAGTTGTATCTCAAATAGAATGATTCTCTTACTTTAAAAAAATTCTCAAAATCTTATCCTAAATATGAATTAATTTCCAAATATTAAAATCTAATTTCTTCATCTTGTAAGTATTCAGCGATATTAGATACTTGTTAATTAATACTTCCTCCGGTTTCTAATATTTGTCGTTTTAGATTTTTTATTTTGGTTCTTAATACTTGTCATTTTGAAATATCAATGCATTTTTTAACAAGATTTTCCTAATATACACTTGAATTATTTAGGAAATAGATTAAGTGTAGATTAATTTATAAGTTAGTAATTAAGAATAGAGAGAATTTTGTTATAAAGTAAAAGGGATAAAATAATCATTTTATAGTACATTAAATATCTTATTGATTTTAATGAAAAATCTAAAATGACATATTAGGAATCGTATTGAATAATTGAAATAAAAGAAACAAAATAAAAAATATTTTGCAAACATTCTATTGGATAATATTTCGCTAAGCTTTTATATTGTATCTATAGAGGAACTTTATACCAAGGATTGTATGATAAATAGGGCTGTAAATGAACCAAGCCGTTCATGAAAAGTTCAGTGTTCGGCTCGGTAACAGCTCGACTCGACTCGATTAATAAATGAACATGATTTTGGGTTCAGATATTAAACGAACCGAACACAAACAAATCACTGTTTGGCTTGTTAACTCGCGAACAAACTTGATTAGAGACTCGACAAATGTTTGTGAACTAGCTCAGTTAATTTTCTACATGACATAAAACAAAATTTTTATAAACTGATTAATTACTAAATGCTAAGTTAACTTTGTTGGTCTTTGAATGACATTTTGAGACTATATTATGCATTTTCTTATAATACTTCGTCATTTACAATCATACATGCTTAAAATTCTGTGTTTTTAATTTAATTTCAGTATTTCAATGACATCTAATGTTATTTAATTTGTTGAGGAACAAAAATAAACGAGCCGTTCATGAATAAATTAACAAACGGTTCACAAATAAAACAAATGAGCTATTCGTGAACAGCTCGTGAACAGTTCGTGAACAAATGAACACTTAAACGAGCCGAACACAAATAGAATTCTGAACTTGTGTTCGAGCTCGGCTCGGCTCGTGTTCTTTTAAAAGTTAAATAAACGAACACAAACAAACCAAAACTCGGTTCGGCTCGGCTCGTTTACAGCCCTACTAATAAAGACCCTAGAGTGGTCCAAAGTTATAAAAAATCTGCTATCCCCTCAATTTTGGAAATAATTTCCAAGTTCTCTCATTTTTAAAAAAAGTTTACCAATTAACACATGTTAACTTCTGGTTGGTTTAACATTTTAAAAGAATCATTTTCAAATTTTATGTCTTCAATCAAAAGATGATACGTTAAGAATAATGTATAAAGTGATGAATTTTTAGAAGTTGAGATAATCACGGTGTTGCTTTGAAAATTCAAGGAACAACAAATTTTTAGGACAACTTATGACACCTATCAATACATTAATCAATCAATTAACTTCAAAATTTAGAATCTCAATTCAAATTCCTTTATATATTTTTGGGTCTTATTTTACCACTTGGCACACTAATAATACTCAAGGCGAAGTTTGTATCTAATATCCAAAGTTGATATCTGATGACTCCATCAATACAGATTTCCGTCTCACAATTTCCCTTCTTCTTTGAAGTTGCCTCTAGCAACGGGTGAAACCCAATTAACAAAAAGGGCCGTTTTGCAACTTAAAGTTACGTAAATTCATACCACAATGATCTCACAACTATGCATACGGAACCGCCATACACAGCATAGGACAACAAAGTGTCAGAACGGAGCAATCAAACTCCACGGCTCGGAATGAACTTAACTAAACTCAGCTTATTGATATTAGATCATGGAAATATTTTCTAATAATAGAAGTAGCCGACTACTAACCGACATATTCAATACGTTCTATTTGCAGCAAAAATTCAACTTAGTTTCAAGTAAATCGGCTGTGGCGGTGGCAACTGGATGCCTATTGTGTGGCCCATTTGGAGTCTACTCGTTATATTATAATAACAAATTGTCGGTTAAGATAATAAACATAAACAAATAATAATAATAATAATAATAATAATAATAATAATAATAATAATAATAATTATAATAGAGATACATGTGAATTAAATATGAATATTCAAAAATCAATTGTTAAAATGGCAATTAAATATACAAATTTTTGAATAATTTTTTATCTAACAATATGTCTAGTGGTAATAGCTTTATTCAAATGTGAACTAAGTCTTCATACATGTAAGCAACAACTCTGCAGCAGACAGGTTAACATATATCTAAAAAAAATTAAAATCAATTTACCGGGGTAAAAACACTAGACATAAAACATAACAAACACAAACAAACTAAACTTACTTTTGCAGCAAGACAAACATACCCTTAGCCAAGACTTAACTTAAAAAACAAAAGATAACAAGTGCAACATATATTTTTTTTAACCCCAACAAACAATTTCGAAGACCCACAACCATAAAAAAAATACTTGCATATTCCATAACACCAACATGTATTGCAAACTTGAAACGATCTTGCTGAACAAAGATAGATATGGATGTCTAATGTGAAAGATCAACAAGTATATTGTCTAAAGTTTAACATAGCCCAACCCAGTTGTAAATAAATATTGAGTAATGCAACAACATATACATGATTGAAGAAGACGACCGTGTGTTGAGCGATAAAAGTAGTAGATGTAGATTATTCTCACAAAGAACACCGAAATTATGAAAAAAAATTGACAAAAAAAAAGAGTGGGAGGGAGAAAAAGCATTCCCTAACAAATAAAAACTCACAAATGAAAGATTACTTTTTTGAGGAGAATGATAGATCACAACAAGGGTTTTTCCAAATAAACTATAACAATCCGCAATACTTGATTATAAATCTTTAAATAGTTATGCACGTGACTATTGCATGATTAGTTTTAAATATTCATGATTTTTATTTTAAATAACGTTATATTTTTAGAAGCTACAATCACAAAATAAGGTTACTATATGTTATGGTTTTATTTACTGCAATTTCTTTTTTAGTCAAAATTAGTTAATTTGTAATTGAATTTCCTAAATGAGTTAGCCCTGCTTCTGGTTAATACTCTGCGTTTAATTAGTTAGCTAAGCTATTAGTGACTAGGAGTGAGAAGGTTGTAACGGCTATATACTACGGCTAGGTGAAGAGAACTATATGTGAAAAACTAACATAATTAATGAAATTCCTTCTCTCTCTCTCTTGAGATTTCTTCTAAATTGTTCTTGAGTGTTCTTCTTTCTCTCTATTAGTCTGTTACTGATTTTATTAGTAATGTTTGGTATCAGAGTGAAATCTTGATGCTTGTGAAATCCATTCACTTATCTAATGACAAAAGGAAACATGGAGGAATCAATTTTTCTCGAGATAGAAGAAATGATTGATGCATCCCATTTACATCTCATTGAGAAGGTGAAGCTGATGGTAGCTGGAAAGGATGCTTCTCACCCTTGTATCATTGAAGAGGTAAAATAGATCATAGATGGAAAATATAAGAGAAAAGGGATCGAATCCCCTTCATTCGTTGGTAGCTTCAGTGAGCGAATGGATCCAAACAAAGGTGGTGCTAGCCATATTAGTTAGCAACACAACTCAACAAAATTGAGTTTCTCAGATTTGACGGTAGTGATTTGGAGGGATGGCTATTTCATTGCGATAGATTCTTCCAGATCGATAAAACACCTAGGGAAGCAAAGGTTAAACTTGCATCCTTGCATCTCAATGACAAGGCCCTGGAATGGTTCTAATCTTATGTAAGGGGAAGAGGAGAAACAACAAAACCCCTTGGAATGGGTTTGAAGAAGCTGTAAGGATCCGATTTGGGGATAAAATTTATGACAATTGTGAGTACGAGATTTTGTACCAGCTCGCGCATTCAATGATGATGGTTTTTCGGGATTTTTATCCTCTAATCACACGATTCTCGATTATCCGGAAATCTCCAAATGGGAATGTTCCTCGTCTCCAATTTATTTTAAGGACTTAAATTATTTTTTTAAGACTTTAAAAATTAGATTTTGGTAAAAATTAATTTATTTATATTTTCAAAAAAATTAAAAATATATTTAAATATAAAAAAAATAAAAAATACAAAAGAAATCGGGGATCGTGAACCAGTCTTGCCAGAATATGTTTCCTTTTGGATTTTTTGGGTTTTTTCGCCTATAAATATTCACTGAATTTTCAGTATTCAGCGGAAAAAAATTCACAAAAAAGTGTTTTCTCTCGACAACGACGGAGAAAATTTTACAAAAAAGTAATATTTTTTAGAGAAATAATTCTGATTTTTTCTACATTTCTTTTAAGGTTTCTTTGATTATATTCGGATCGAAAACACGTTTGGATCCTGAATTTTATTATTTTCAAATAATTTTTTCCCATCTTTTTCATAAAAATCCTCAAATATTCTCGAGCCTAAAACAAATTTAGTGCCCGAGTCTGATTATCTTTTGGATAAATAAACACTTATTTTCCACACAAACACCAACTAAAAAATGAACGAGGAACGATCCCGGGGATCATACGGATACGCCGAAAGGGTAAGCCTCTGAGTTCCTAGAACTGCTGATTCCGTGCTCCTTGTCTACTACTTCTTCTTCTAATTTCATATGTGGACCTAGGAGTTTTATTATTCTATTTTATTCCAAATGTTGTAATTTTCCTTCTTCATCTGTAATTTCTTTATTAATGGAGATACATGCTAGAATACCCCCACGAAGGAAATAAAAATCTATTCTCGGATAACAGGACTCACCTTTTTTCATGCGATCACTTTCACTAAATAAAAATGAGCAAAATACGTGTTAATAAAATGAATTGTTTTATTCTAAAACAAGAATTTTAAACTATCGATATTTTAATTAGGCCACATGAGCCTCGTCAAAATTAAATCGAGCATACGTGTAAATATTTATGTTGTGATATAATCATCCTATGCTAACCTTTGTGGATGCAAGTAGATTAAGATTAGATGTATGCCTAGGATTTTAATTTTCTTTCGGGTATCACAATTTTAATTATTTTTTTTGGGAAATGTAATTAATAGATTAGGCGGGCGGTTGCATTCCCCGAGATTTTGTAATTTTTAATCTTTACTTTCCGCATTTATTTATTGCTTTATGGATGGATTTACCGCTTTCGAATATACGTGAATCATGCATAATAACTCGAAAAATGTCATAAGTGCGAATATGCACAATTAAGAAATACGATTTTCTGTAGATGTAACATAATGTGATCCAATAAGAAATAAGCAACTTATCCCGAACCTGAATCTATGCATCTTAGTAGGTCGTCCCCCGGACGTTAAGCCTCACAGGACTCTAATTCTTGGAAAGAGCTAATCTAGGTGGCGACTCTACACTAAGAGACGGCGGGTTCGGGTTTGACCGATAAAAAACATTTTCGCTTTCTCAACCAAACTTTTCCCGGGTCCCTGACCCGGTACCTTTATTTTCAATACCCCGGTGGACTGCGCCTCTATAATTCGCTCATCGGCCCATCACTCTGTGTCGTCCACTCACAACAATCTTATGGTAAATTTGAAAAAATTAGTACAAATGGGATCTCTGATTTGCGCTTACAAAACTAGCCTCTTCAAATCTAATGTTCTCGATTGTTTCCTAATTGGCCCCAAGGATGAAATAGATTACCCAATGCTAATGTGAGGATAAAAAAATGCTACAACACGCTTACACCTTCTCTAGAATGCAATATGCCTATCTTAGCTCCGTAAATCAACACATCAACTCACTAAATGAAGGATGATCTACCAAACATGTTTTTTAAATACAACAAGTAACAAAAAGTATAGCTAAATGGCAGCCACCATTGCTGCCATCTCCCCCAACCACTAAAATGTTTCCACAACCCTTGATTACTAAATCACCACAACTTGATAATAGGCCCACAACAACATGAAAAGTAAATAGACTAATAGATGAAGAAATTATTGATAAGGGAGCCAAGAATATGTACTTCTGGTGCGACGAATGTTATATACCAGGCCACCAATGCCCAAAGAAGTACCTCTATTCGATACTAGTTCAGGAATGCGAATAAGGCTGTGAAGGCATATTGCAAGAGATACCAGAATTAAGGGAAGGAGAGAAACTCCTGCTAATATATCTGCACGCAATCCAAGAACGGGAGAGCACCATTTTCTTCATAATGAAATTGAAAGGACACTATAAGAAGAGAAGATTGCATTTACTAGTGTACATAGGGAGCACGTAAAATGTACTAGACCTTGATGTGGCTAAACATTTGGAATGTAAGTTATTGTTTTTTAATCCTTTGGCTATTACTATTGCTAGCGACCAAGTCCTTTATTGCATATTTAAGTGTGTAGACTTTAAATGGGAGGTAAAGGGTAGCGAATTCATAGATGATTTCCTAGTCATGCCACTTGGGGTTGTGAAATGGTGCTTTGAATTCAATGGTTATGCACATTGGGAAACATTGAATAAAATTTCAATCATACTTATGGCATTGTCTTCTAGGCCACATAAATGAGATTCACTTAACTAAGTTACACAAATGTGGAGACTTAGGCCCAATGGAATGGGCTTCCTATGGTGTGTGTGAACCTTGTTTAAAAAGGAAGATGACTAAAAAACCTTTCAAAGCAAAGGGTCAGCATGCCACTAGTACTTTGGAAATAATACATTCCGATGTATGAGGTCCAATGAGTGTTAAGACACATGACGGTTTCGTCTACTACATAACCTTTATTGATGATTATTAGCGATATGGTTATTTGTACCTTATGAGGCACAAGTCTGAAAGTTTTGATGCTTTTAAAGAATTCAAAACTGAAGTAGAGAAACAGCTTGGGAAAAGTATCAAGACCCTTCGATCTGATCGAGACTGTGAATACTTAAGCCGGGAGTTTCAAGATTATCTAAGGGATAATTGTATTTTATCCCAATGGACACCTCCTTATACACCCCAACACAATGGAGTGTTGGAAAGGAGAAATCGAACCCTACTCGATATGGTTGATGAGCCAAGTAGAACTCAGCAGATTCTTTTGGGGTTATGCACTTGAGAGCGCAGTTTATATACTAAACAGAGTGCACTCTAAATTAGTTGATCAAACTCCATACGAATTATGGTATGGTAAGAAACTCGCTCTTTCTAACTTGAGAGTTTGGGGATGTCCTAAATATGTTAAAGGACAAGTTCAGATAAGCTGGATGCTAAGTCTGATAGATGTATGTTTGTAGGTTACCCTAAGGAGACTATAAGGTATTCCTTTTATGATCCCAAGGAATAGAAAGTCCTTGTTTTAGAAATGCTCAATTCCTCAAGAACGAGCATATACTTGCGAAAGCTAGTGGGAGCATTCTTGAGTTAGGCACTCAAGTAGATCAAACAGACAGTCAACTGATTATACCTACACCAGTTACACAAGATAGTGTAAGCATGGAATAGCCTATTATAAAACCGACAATGCGTAGGTCAGGTCAGGCTCCCATCACTCCTGAGCGATACGATTTTATCATCACTGATGATAAACTTCTCTTCCTTATGGAAGATGATGAGCCCAAGACTTACAAGGAGGTAATGGAAGGCTCAGAATCTGATAAATGGCTTTCAGCCATGAGATCAAAGATGGACTGCATGTACAAAAATCAAATCTGGAACTTGGTTGATGCTCCAAGTGGGATTAAGCCCATGGGATGAAAGTGGGTTTTCAAGAAGAAAACCGACATGGACGGTAACATAGTTACCTATAAAGCAAGGCTGGTTGCAAAAGGTATAGTAAAAAGGAAGGCATTGATTATGATGAAACCTTTTCACCGGTGGCCATGCTGAAGTCTATCAGGATACTCCTTGCCATCATCGCTCATTACGATTATGAGATTTAGCATATGGATGTGAAAACAGCATTCCTTAATGGCAATCTAGATAGGGATGTGTTTATGACACAACCCGAGGGTTTCACATCTAAGGATGGCTCTAAGATATGCAAGTTGTAGAGGTTAATTGATGGAATTAAGCAAGCATCAAGGAGTTGGAATATTAAGTTTGATGAGATAATATGAGAAATTGATTTTGTATCAATGCTAATGAGCCCTGTATATATAAAAAGGATAGTGGGAGTGGGTTGTTTTCCTTGTATTATATGTCGATGACATATTATTAATAGGAAATGATATTCCTTTTCTTTAAACAGTTAAGACGTGGTTATCAAAAAAGTTCTCCATGAATGACCTTGGAGAAGTAGCTTTTATACTTGGTATTAAAATTTACAGAGATAGATCCAAAAGGCTGCTAGGTCTTTCACAAAGTACATACATAGACAAGATTTTAGCTAGATTTAACCTTGAGCAGTCTAGAAAGGGTTATTTCCATATGTCTCAAGGGATTAACCCTTCTAAATCTGAGTGTCCGAGAACTGTGAGTGGACGACACGGAGCGATGGGTCGAGAGCGCGCGGAGATGACAGGCGTGGTCCACCGGGGTGTTTGGAAAAGATGTGTGCTGGGTCGGGGACCCAGGAAAATGGTTTGGAAAAGAGGGTGAAAATGTTATTCAGATTAGTTCAAACCTGAATCTGCTATCTCTTAGTGTGGAGTCGCCAACTGGATTAGCTCTTTCCAGGAATTAAAGTCCCGTGAGGCTTAACGTCTGGGGGACGCCCGACCAAGACATAGAGATTCGGGTCCGGGATAAGTTGCTTATTTCTTATTGGATCACATTAAATTACATCTACAGAAAACCGTATTTCTTTAGTTATGCATATTCGCACTTAAGTCATTTTTTTGTTGAAATGCATGTTTTAACACGCATGCGAAAAGTGATAAATCCATACATCAAGCATTAAGTAAATGCGAGAAGTAAATGCGGAAAAGTAAAGATTAAAGGTTACATAACCTTGGGGGATGCAACCACCCGCCTAATCTATGAATTACAATTTTTGTAAAAGTATATACAATACCCGAAGGAAAATAAATCCTAGGCATACATCTAACCTGCATCCACAAAGGTTAGCACGAGGTATAACACATATGTTCGATTTAATTTTAGTGAGGCCCGTGTGGCCTAATTAAAACATCAATGGTTTGAAGTTATTATTTTAAATAAAAATGGTTCATTTTTATTTCCATGTATGTTGGTCATTTTATTAGTGAAAATGCCGCATGTGAATTTTGTCGAGTCGGGTATCCGAGAACGGGGTTCTCTTTGTGAGGGTGACCTAAATCAACATTTAGAAACATAAATCTAGGCCAAACATGCATAACATAGCCATATCATTCATATCGTTATCGACTTCCCTGTGAAGGGCGATAACGATAAGAATGGTCCGAAGCGCTTCAGTTGCTACTCCAAACTTTTAATCAACATATTAATACATTAATAAATCATATATAAATCTTAAATAATAATAAATCATAGGTTTTTTACCCCCCAATGATGCATTTCCAAGCTCAGAAGAGTCTCAGCGGGTCATTCCGTTCTTTAAATGATTCAAAACAGAGCAAAACTGAGGAAAACTTGGTTCTGCCAAAGGAAACATTGGTACCGATGTTGGACTATCAATAATGATGTCGGTACTGATGTTGGAATTTTGGTACCGATGTTGGTAATTTCGGTACTGACCTCGACATTCTAGACTTGCAAAAAACACACGAAAAACAGCAGAAATAGCACAACGAAAATCTAAAACTTCAAACGATCATTACTTTTGCTATACTTAACCGTTTTGGATGATCTTTATCATTACGGAAAGCTCAAGATGTGTAGAATTTTTTAGTGTAAAGAAAATACTCAAAAAGATTTGAAATCATACTGTAAATTCTGGAAAATAGATTGGTGCGCGAAAAGGAGAAAAACAGAAAACAAAACGAAACTTCAAAAAGAAAAACATATAAATGTAAGCACGAACTCTAGGAACTCAGAGGCTTACCCCGTATTCATGAATCCACTTTGTTTCAGGTCCATGAAGTCCTCCGGGAAGCTCTCCTCGTTTCTTTTTGGTTGATTTTGGTTGTTGGTTGATGATTTATAAAATATCTTTGGAAGGGATCCATTCCTTGCCAAAGTAGACATTTTAGAAGGAGTAGTAACCTTCAAGTGAGTGATAAATATGTTGCAGACACTCCATTCAAGTCTAAACTTTAAGTATTTGATTTAACAAACCCGAAATTCTAAGTTTTGGAGGTGAAAGTTTGATTTTATGTTCAACAACACTCAAGAACACTTTGAATTCTCTCTTCTCTTTTACTTGTTCTTGATATGAGTTTCTTCCACTCATACCTCTCTTTCAATTTCGTGCTCTCTACCCCCTCTCCTTTTGCTGAATGTCTCCCTTGATTAAGAGCTCCATTCAATCCAAAAGTTAAAAAGCCTATTCTGAGGCTTTTTGTCTTCTTCTCTTTTTTCTCCACCATTGTCCCATCCATGAGCATTATGGATGACTAATTGTAGCTATTACAATAGTTGATGTGATGGCTGCAATTAGTGGGGCTAATTATTTAATAATTTTCAAACTTTTGCTGCTACTGTCAATGTGACATCGGTATCGATGTCACAACATCAGTATCGATATCACAACATCGGTACCGATGTTAGTGACATCGGTACCGATGTTTGTAACATCGATGTTAACATTGAATTTTTGGTCCGATTTTGGTTCAAATTTGGACTTGGTTACTGATGATGTGGTCTAAAAAGATATCTAAGGTTTGTAAAAAATGAGGAATGCTTCTTCCGAGGACCTCTGAGACCCTGTCAAAGTATCAGACTAGCAAAGGAAAATATATTACAGCTTCATCATTGAACTGGTGAGTGGGGATCAAAATCCCATACTCACAGGCTACCCCTCGTGGGATCACTGCTAATGTGAGATCAGTATGGTCCCATGATTGAAAGAGTAGCGGGGTTTGGAGATAATACCTACCTAGTCATGGTTGGCACTCTTTGGGGATGATGGCTGGAAGCTTTCATCTCAGTGCGGCATCTTTCGAGGATTAGTCTCTCGATACCCCTTGTGATTTGCCCGATTGGAAATGATTGCCCCTTGAAGGTTGACCTTTGATTTTTCGATACCGCTGGAACTGTTGGGAAGAGAACATTGACCGTGTGTCTCCGTTCTTTTGGGAGGACCCATGTGTGCAGGCTGTGATAAGCCTACTGACGAAGTTGATCGTAGGAAGTCCGCTGATCGTAAAATGGCCGGGATAAGATGTGAACTATAGAAAGTTCATTAATTGTAGAAAGTCAGAAGGTTACGAACTGTAGAAAGTTTGGTGACTGTAAAAAGTTGGAAGATTTCGAACTGTAGAAAGTTCGTTGACTATAAAAAGTCTAAAAAAGAATGTGGACTGTAGAAAGTCCGGTGACTGTAAAAAGTCTGAAAAGGAATGCGGACTGTAAAAAGTCTGAAAAGAAATGTGGACTGTAGAAAGTCTATTGATTGTAAAAAGTCTAAAAAAGAAATGTGGACTATAGAAAGTCCCGAAGGGTACGCGGACTGTAGAAAGTCTATGGTGGATTCCCCTTGTGAGTTAACCGTGGGTTGACTGTGACCCTCAGAACTGCTAGGGAAAGGATGAAAGCCATGTGTTCCACGCCTTTGATGATACGTCGACTGTGGTAAGTCTTCATTGAAATCCTCTATGGGATGGTTGACCGTTGTTGTCAGAATTGTATGCCCCTTGTGAGTTAACCTTTGGGTTGACTATGACCCTCAAAACTACTGGGGAAAGGATGAAAGCCGTGTGCTCCATGCCTTTGATGATACATCGATTACTGTGAGTGTTCGTCAAAATCCATTGTGGGATGGTTGACAGTTGCGATCTGAAATGTATGCCCCTTGTGGGTTGAAGGGGTACCTGCAAGAATGAGGAATTTCATTAGTAGCTACTGGTGAGATATGTTTTAATTCTTTGATTGAGATTGCCGAAAGCAAAATTTTTTACCCCTTCAATCAAGAATTAAAACATGAGGGTTCATAATAAACATGGAAATTTGAGTTTGAGATTTCGGGGATGTCCCGATGATCGATCTCTTATTTTAGGAGGCTTTTTATGATGTTGTAATGCTGCTTAAAGGAGGCCTGTTTAACAATAGTTTTCCCCTTGTCTTCGACTTTCCTCCTATCTCTTTTGGTAAGGAAAGGTTTGAAAGGATGATAAACTGTAGAAAGTCCATTGACTATAATAAGTTAGGAAAGATGTGGATCGTAATAGGTCCATGAAAGATGCGGACCGTAATAGGTCCATTGAGTATAATAAGTCAGGAAAGATGTGGACCGTGATAGGTTCATTGACTGTAATAAGTTGGAGAATGGGAACCATAATAGGTTCATTGATTGTAATAAGTCGGATAATGTGGATTGTTGACTGTGATAAGTTTGGAAAATGTGGACCATAATAGGTTCGTTGACTATGATAAGTCAGGAGAAGGAGGACCGTAATAGGTCCATTAACTATAATAAGTCAGAGAATGTGGATCGTAAAAGGTCCATTAACTGTAATAAGTAGGGAAAATGTGGACCGTAATAGGTCCTTTGACTGTAATAAGTTGGGAAATGTGGACCGTAATAGGTACGTTGATTGTGGTAAGTCAGGAAAATGAGGACCGTAATAGGTCCGTTGATTGTGATAAGTCAAGAAAATGTGCGGACTGTAGAAAGTCCACGACTGTAAATAGTCGGAGAAGATGTAGACCGTAATAGGTCCCTTGACTGTGATAAGTCAGGAAAATGTGGACCGTAATAGGTCCGGTGACTATGGTAAGTCAAGAAAATGTGGACCGTAATAGGCATGTTGACTGCGATAAGTCAGGAAATGTGGATCGTAATAAGTCCGTTGACTGTGATAAGTTGGGAAAATGAGGACTGTAATAAGTCCAGGAAAGATGCGGACCGTAATAGGTCCAGGAAAAAATGTAGACCATAATAGGTCCATGAAAGGTACGGACTATAATAGGTCCATGAAAGGTACGGACTGTAATAAGTCTATGAAAGATGAGGACTGTAATAAGTCCATGAAAGATGCGGACTGTAATGGGTCCAGGAAAGATGCAGACTGTAATAGGTCTAGGAAAAATGCGGACCGTAATAGGTCTATGAAAGGTACGGACTATAATAGGTCCATGAAAGGTACTGACTGTAATAAGTCCAAGAAAGATGCGAACCGTAATAGGTCCATAAAAGATGGGGACCGTAATAGGTCTATGAAAGATGTGGACTGTAATAGGTCCAGACCGTAATAGGTCCATGAAAGATGGGGACCGTAATAGGTCCAAGTTGGTTGATAGATCTTAGAATTTAGGGATTTTCCCCTAGCCATGTTGCGAGGATTGTTGGATTTTCCTACAAAATAAGATTTACATGTGCAAATATGATATGTACATAGTAATAATGCATGAATGCAACCTTTCTTTGACATTGCATAAGGTTGTCCAGCTGATGCCCCATATTGATAAGGCTACCTAGAGTTGTGGATAAAGACCTCCTTTTGAATGACGAGGGTCATAGGTTTGAGTCAAAGTTCAGCTTTGTGGTTGGATCAGAGTCAGGTTCTAGGCCTAAATCTAGTCTTGAGTAGATTTAGATGAGTCAAACATTTCTTGACAATCGCATCTTTCCCCATATGGTATAATGTTGGTAACATTGATCTCGAATTATGTCATTGACATAAACCCTAAAGTTGATTGTGAGAACTGATATTGTTTATCGAGCTTTGGAGCATTGTAGGTTACTTCTTATCGTGATGACCCATGTTGCGAAGGAAACTAGATGGTACTCATTCTTGGTTCTACGATGGACGATGTCTTTTCCTATATGAAGATGATGAATTTCATATTTATTTGGTTCTAATAGACCGCCCTTATGAGTTTTCAATCTATCGAACCTTAGCTGGATTATCCTTTCAAGTTTTCAAGTATATAAGTATGTTGTTTATCTACCTACGATTTTGACTTGTGGACATGAATGCATTCATTGTAATGCACAACATATGATTTATTACAAATGTTAATTTCATTAATGAACTTAAATTGGGTACCACCATTGGTAAACACTTAGGACCCTAACCTCTATTGCTAATTATCCCATGAGGGTTTTATAGTTAGCACCTCACTAATGCTCTAATTCTTTCTCGAATCTTGCTATTTTTAGTTCGACGAGCTGTGTTTCTCAATAAATATCAATTAAGAACATTGAAGAGTTGTTCTTATGATTGGCCTTGCAGTTGTGAGCTTCATCTTTTGTAAAAGCTTTTACTTTCTTGTGACGGAGATGCTTCTGGAACTTTGTCCCAGCTTTGAATTTTATCCTAGCTTTTTATTGTAAGCGTTTTGAGGACTAAGAATTCTTTTCACTTTGTGATGACACCTTCTTTGAATAGGATCTTTGTGTGGAAACTCCATCTTTGTTTATAAGCTTTGCGATGGCAAGACTTTTTTAGAAGATGTGATTGCCGTTGTGGAGGATGGTGAATGTTACCACCGGCTTTGTTGTTTTTATTCTCTCATTTTCTCTCATAGAGGTCCAAGTCACATGAACGGTTACCCTTGAAGTTTTTCTCGGTGTTACCCAAGTTAATCTCACGCAATGATTCAACATGTACACTAAAAACAACATGTGTATGTTAAAATGAATGCATAGAGTTCTCAACCAAAACTCAAGCAAAATAAACATGATAAATTGATTGTCTTGTTAATCGGAGAGGCCACTTCTTTATTTTATATATTTATTTTACATGTAAAATGTGAGCTAAAAAGATAAATCCCCCGTAGAACGATAGTCTCCTTTGGAAATTGGGAATGACCTTATTGGGATATGATGATTGGACACCTTTGTATTCCAGATGGAGGTTTTTTGTTCGGATGAAAGAATTGATGTTGTTTGGATTGACTCCTCCAAATCTATCTCAAGATCTAGATCTGACTGAACCTTGACTTGATTCGAGGTATTTGGAACTTTTGACCCAAACCCAGGTGGTTAAAAGAGATAGTCGATCCATTGCTGGTGAGATTCTTGATCCTTCTCATCAAAACCTAGAAGAAATTTATTTCATGCATGTGCTGTATGGTATTGTTAGGTTAGATAAATAACCTTAAATATGTATAAAGTGCATGTAAAGCAAGGTAATGGCTGCAAAACAAGGGGTTAATGTTTATGTCAGACGAAAAAGTAAAGACTGTGTGTGCAATGTTCAAAAGAACAAATAGAGTTAGTAATCAAAATAATGTAAAATAACGAATCCTGAGGGATACCCATGGAACACATGTATGCATGTGATGCATAAAATGGTCACGTACACCATGGACAAGAGATTATGATGTCGGAGGGACATCAAAGTGAATGATGAGATTATTGCTATTTTTATTGTACAAGGAATGAGAGCTTTTGACGTGATCATGTACGCCATATGTACAGACTAGATGCTATGATGTCAGGGAGACATTGAAGTGGATTTGGAGTCGAGATGAAATGAGATTGTTATTTATGTAAGAATGGAGGATGTTTGGTATGGTTATATATGCCATATGTCTGGATTGGATGTTATGATGACAATGGGACATCTAAGTGGATTAAGAGTTGAGATGAAATGAGGTTGTTACTCATTTTAGTGTATGACAATACATACATACATATATATCTATACATATATATATACAATTGTGTGTGTGTGTCTATATATATATATATAAATATATATATATATGTATGTATGTATGTATGTATGTATGTATGTATGTATGTATGTATGTATGTATGTATAATATTATATCTTAATTTATAAGTATTACATTATTAATTATTAAATATAACTACATTTTTGTATATGAAAAGTTAAAAAACAATACACATAAATTAAGGGGTGAAATATATTGTCCATGTTCGTGTTAGTGTAACAAAACCAATATTGGATCCATGACTGAGGAATTTTTTGTTTTCTTAGATTATTCTATTTAGAAATTTGAATTATAAAAGGAGAGTAGGCCACTAGCATAGTTGATAAATATGGGACTATAATATAGATATTGATGTCCTTCAAGAATGGTCTTCTAGTCCTTGAGTATTCCCGGGTCCTGCAAAACAAGTCTCCAGCCGGAAGCGTTTTCGGCGAAGACCCTTCGACGATCTAATTAGGCGTCTGAGAAAGGTGGTTTTAGTGTGTTCTTTAGAATAATAGTTACCTCCACAGCATGTAATGATGACGTGTGGGACCCATCTGTAAGAGGTACACGTGTGGCAAGCCTCTTGGGGGTCTTGTCCATCGTCGGAGCATTAAATGATTCATCTCTGCCAGTCGGTAATGCATTTAATATGGCAGAGGAGAGAGAAGAAGTGTGTTAGTGTCGGCGTGGTTCTGAGGATGATGTCTCAGCTTAAGCACGATGGGTGACGTCGAAGGTCATTAATTTGTAATACTTTACCTCGGCTCAATGTTACGCCGATAGGGTATCAGCGCATGTTCGTGCCGAGGTATATCTTTGTTTGACCCATGTAGTTATTTGGGTCTTTTAATGGGCCTCGAGGCCTTTAATGGGCCTTGATATCAGGACCGAATATCAGCGCTTCATATTCCGCAGCGTTGTTGGAGGCTTTGAATTCAAGCATTGCCGCCTGCCGAATCGTTATCCCCTTTGAGCCTTGGATGTATATTCCAATGCCTGCTGCTGTACTATTAGAACTGCCATATATGAACATGCTCCAAGCTGTTTTCAGTAGTTCTTTCTGAGGCAGAGCTTCTTGCACGAAGTCTGCTAACGCTTGTGCCTTCATTGTTGTCCTTGGTTTAAAGCGTACATCAAATTCAGCGAGCTTAAGGGACCATTCGACGAGGCGCCCTGAAGTTTCGGGCTATTGGAGTGCTTTCTTAAGCGGTAGGTCGGTTCGCACTACGATCATATGGGCTTGGAAATAATGGTGCCACTTTTGGGAAGACACTATCAAGGTGAATGCCAGCTTCTCCATGTGACTATATTTGATTTTAGCCCCTTTCAAAGCGTGGCTACCATAATAGACGGGGAATTGATCCGCCTCCTCTTCTCTGATGAGCACCATTCCCAATGCTTCCTCCGAAGTGCTGAGGTATAAGTATAGCGGTGTGCCAGCTACAGGGTGACTCAGTAACGCTGGAGAGACCAGGAAGGATTTAATCTCAGCCAAGGCTGTGGCGCAGTCCTTTCCCCACACGAACTTCTTCGCTTTTAAGGCTCTGTAGAATGGGATGCATCGGCGTGCCGTGCAAGAAATGAAGCGGCCTAAAGCATTAAGTTTGTCATTGAGGTGTTGGACATCTTTGACGTTTCGAGATTCTTGTAGCTGTAGTACTGCTTTTATTTTATCAAGGTTGGCCTCTATTCCCCTCTGCGAGACCAAATAGCCTAAAAACTTTCCTCCCGTAACGCCGAAAGCACACTTTTCTGGGTTCAGCTTTAGATCGTACTTCTCCAGTAGAGTCAGTACTTTAGCTATATCGGCTGCATGGTCCTCCATGAATATACTCTTAATAATCATGTCATCGACATATAACTCCACCTCCTTTCCTATCATGTCACTAAATATTTCATTAACCATTCTTTGGTACGTGGCTCCTGCATTCTTGAGGCTGAAGGGTATGACGTTGTAACAGTATATCCATTCGTGGGTAATAAACGAGGTCTTTTCCTTGTCCTCTTCGGCCATTGGTATTTGGTTGTACCCTGAGGCGGTATCCAGCATGGAATAAATGGCGTAGCCTACCGTGGCATCTACCAACATGTCTATGCTTGGAAGAGGGTAGCTATCTTTTGGGCACGCTTTGTTCAGGTCTGTGAAATCCACGCACATACGGAACTTACCATTCGGCTTCTTAACCAACACCACATTAGCGATCCAATCTGGGTAACGAACTACCTTGATATGTCCGGCCTCCAATAAATAAGAAATCTCCTCTTCGATGGCCCTTTGTCTTTCCGGAGCATGGTTCCTCTGCTTTTGTTTCACCGGCATTACTTGAGGAAGGATATTTAATCTGTGTTCGGTGACTTCCAGGTTGACACCTTTTAGATCCACTGGGATCCATGCGAAAGCCTGGACCTTGTCGCGTAATACCGTCAGGATCTCTTCCTTGGTCTTATTCGTCAATCCTCCAGACATGTGGATATTCTTCCCTTCTTCCAGCGTGACTGCCACCATTACATCCGCCGGCTTGGCGACCGCATCTCGATCAGGTTCATCTACTGATAAAGGCTCAGCTTTTAGGGACATTAAATACGTCTCCTGAGCAGCCTGCTGATTTCCTCGGGCGGTGGCCACTCCCTGATGCGTGGGTATCTGCAACGTAAGGTATCTGAGGTTAATGACTCCCTCAGATCCAATAATGAGTGGGCGTCCCAGGATTATGTTGTAAGCCAATGGGATGTCTACAATCAATAATTTCGCTCGAGTCTTCCACTTGGGATTACCATCTCCCAAGGCGATGGACAAGTTCGCTGACCCGCATACCCAGACGGCGTGCCCTCCGAGACCGATGAGTGGTGCCTGATGTATGGCGAGATGGTTCAGGTTTCCTCCCACAGCTTCGTAAACTCTCCTAGTCATCACGTTGACTGAGCTTCCGGTGTCTACCAGCGTACGGCGCACCTGGTATCCTTCCACCATCATTTCTATTACCAATGCGTCATTTTGAGGCGAAGGCTTTTTTTCTTGGGCGAAGAAGTAGCATATCTCGTTTCCCCTATTCGTGTTGTCCTAGTCGAACGTGTTTCTCTTCCTTTTTTTCTGGATGGTCCCGCCGGATATCACATGTATTATTCCCCTGAGAGGAGGGTCTTCGGCTTTACGTCGTTATCGATGGCTCGTTTCAGCTTCTAGGCGAGGAGGTGGATGGCTTGGTCTCTCATCTAGGCGAGGTGGTTGATAGCCTCGTTCTTCGTCTCGACGGGGCAGTTGATAGCCTCACTCAACATCGCGATGAGGCGGTTGATAGCCTCGCTCTGGGTGACGTCCGCCTCCTTCCTCTCACCGTTCTTCTCTGGGTGAGGGATGGAGAAAATGATTCAGTTGGCCCTGCGCGGCTTTCTTGTTCAGCTCTCGGGCCAATTCTCTGCATTCTTTAGTATCATGACCCTCATTTTTGTGGAATTCACAGTAAGTTCCCGACTTTCCTTTGTGTCTCATCCGAGGGGGGTATCGGATGTCCTCTCCGTTTTTCTCGATCAACATTAATACCTCCTTCCTCCTGACGTTGAAAGGGAGTGAGTCTTCCGCTTCCCGCCTTGCCAATTCCGGTCGATACGCCGGCCGGCGTTCTGAGTCTCACCTTCCATAATCTCTCCACTTGGGGGCTCCTCCCTTACCGCGGCCTCAATTTGTTTCATGTTTCTCTTATGGGTTTCCCATCGTACCCACTTCCTGGCTTTTTGCATCAGCGCGGCCAAGGTGGTAGGTCTCTTGGTAATGTCCTTTACTAGGTCAGCACTCCGACAATTCCTTACGATTGCTTCGGAGGCTATGTCTATGTTGCAATCTCTGATTTCCAGGGCCACTTTCTGGAACCTTTCTACTAACTCGGCCAGGGTTTCATCTGTCCTTTGTCATACCATTTGCAAATCCTGGACTGTTCGGCTCAAGGGAATGGATGTGATGAAGTACATGGCGAAGCTTTTAGCCATCATGTCAAAGTTCGTTATGGACCCTGGCTTTAGGCTCTCGAGCCAGCGGGTTGCCGGCGCCACGAGGGTGGTGGGGAATAACTTGCATAGCATGGCATCAGTAGCGTCAGCTGCTTCCATAACTTGGTAAAAGTAGCGTATGTGTACTGTGGGATCCCCTATCCCGGAATATTCGTGCAGGCGCGGCTGCTTAAACCCCTTCGAGAATCTCTCCGCACGTATATGAGCACTGAAAGGTGATTCTGTTTCGGCGATGTCGGTATGCTTATCTCCATACCCCTTTCTGCTAGGATCTCTTCTATCCTTTTGGCTATAACCGCTTCCAGATCCTCCTAGACGGGCTGATGTTTCTTAGGGGTCGCGCATCTGGACTCCGCTGAACTCTCCTCGTTAATCAAAGGCTCTTTAGAGCGTGCTTTGCGCGCCAAGTCCTTTCACCTACCTGGAGATCTTTCTCCCGACTCATCTTCCGGCTTGGCAGACTTGGTTTTTATCATTTCTCTCACCGCTGAATTCCCTCCCTTCTCCTGCGATTGAGGGCGATGGTACGTGTAACGTGAACGATCCTGCCTGGTCGTGGGTGGAGAACTTTGCCGCATGCACCTCGTTTCTAACTTGTTTATTCGTTTATCTTGGCAGAGTTTTCTACGTACTTCTTGCTCCTCCTTCCGCGAATGCAAGATTTCGTTCATCATGCTCTGCATCAGGGCCATAGCCGCATTTTATTGTTCGTTTTGCTTGATAAGCATGGCCATCATATCTTCTTTTTTCGCCTTCCTTTTTCTTTTCCCACTCATCCCTAGTCTTGATGAGCTGGGTGTTGCTATCTGCGTCAAGGGAATGTCGGTGACTGCTTTCGCTGTTCCCGCTTTGTCTCTGGGCTCCGGAGTGTCCAGGAGGAGGGCAGTTCTTGGAGGGGGAGATTTCGTCGGTCTGTTTGGGGGAGTAGTCATCGTTCGGGGTTGTTCAATCCACGCTCACCGCACAAATTTGATATCCTTCAAGAATGGTCTTCTAGTCCTTGAGTATTCTCGGGTCCTGCAAAACAAGTCTCCGACCGGAAGCGTTTCCAGCGAAGACCCTCCGACGATCTAAATAGGCGTCTGAGAAAGGTGCTTTTAGTGTGTTCTTTAGAATAATAGTTACCTCCACAGTGAGAAATTATCTTGCCATTTATAGGATTGCATGTAATGATGACGTATGGGACCCATCTATAAGAGATACACGTGTGGCAAGCCGCTTGGGGGTCTTGTCCGCCGTCGGAGCATTAAATGATTCATCTCTGCCAGTCGGTAATGCATTTAATGCGGCAGATGAGAGAGAAGAAGTGTGTCAGTGTCGGCTTGGGTTCTGAGGATGATGTCTCAGCTTAAGCACGGTGGGTGACGTCGAAGGTCATTAATTTGTAATACTTTACCTCGGCTCAATGTTACGCCGATAGGGTATCAGCGCGTGTTCGTACCGAGGTATATCTTTGTTTGACCCATGTAGTTATTTGAGTCTTTTAATGGACCTCGAGGCCTTTAATGAGCCTTGATATCACATATTAGCAATGGATAAAAGGTTGTTTCTTTGTATATAATTTGATGGATGAGTTCTAATGCGATGGATCACCTAATCATTTTCATCCCTTCCATTGGATTAGTTTATTTAACAAATTATAGATCAAGGTACGTCTAGTCATAGAAAAATTTACTACTAAGGTAAATGAGTTAAAATGAAACAAATTGTCCATGAATGGATTGCAATAAATAGAAACGTTGGATTGCACTAAATTGTTAGTTTTTCTAGATTGTTAGGAAATTAATTAGACAATTTTCATTTTATCACATTGTTTATGTTCATAGATATGCCAACTAAGTGACGCATTGTTAATTAAAATCTCTAATATTTTTATAGATAAGATTTTATAGATAAAGGAACGTGGTTGCATCAATGTTCATATTTAATTAGAGCTGCAATTGATTATGATAAATGCTATTGACTTAATTTTCAGAATTCAATAAAAAAAAGCATTGGATTGCACTGAAAAGAAAGGAATTTCATATTCAACTAATTTCTTTATCACTCGTAAATATTTTTTGTTCACCGCTAAAGGTATTTGAAATTTTTCTTTATATATATATATATATATATATATATATATTCTTTGAAGTCTAAATTTCTCGAGGTCTCTAAATATTTTGTAACAAATTGGATCAACTATTTTCTACTAACAGATATGTTGGAGATCAAATATGATCAATTGCAATGAATAAAAAGGTCAAATGCGTTGAATTATAAATTCATAATAGCTTGTGCATAGAAAATTGAGTAAGATGTTAATCGAAAGAAAACAAAAACAATTAGTGGTTATTAACCGATGCCGTAATGAATTGATTTATATTTATATAAATTTGAATTAATTGAATTTAGTTTTATATTGTAAATTAAAATATACAATCAAACTGTGTTAGGGTAACCATCATGAACATTGAATATACAAAACACTCTACAAATGAAGTTGTTGGTACGTTACGTGCTACAAATTATGATAAGTTCAATAGGGTTTAACTAATGGTGCGATACTAGAATTAGTAACTGATATCCTAAATTTAATTAGAACATGTCTGAAAGATAAAAAAACACACTTATAAAAGTTAGTCGGACTGCTAACGTAACTAATATAATAATTAAAACAAGCTGATTTTCGATGATTAGGGCGGTTCTGGGTTTAGGTAGGGAGTGCAGTAGCTTAAGGCTACAAAAGGGGGTTCGATTTTTTTATTATATCTATACTTGTATATAAGCTTTTAATAGAAACATTAGTTCCAAAGCACATTTGAAGAATGGTTCTTAGAAGCAATCAAAACGGAAATTTCATCACTAACAATTTTTACTACATGCATACAATCACTATAGACAATTCATTTTTCTTAAGTGATATCAAGTCCCATTAAGGGCTCAGCTAAGCGCACCCTGGCCTAAAAACATGGCTCTTTAAGGCAAACCTTGCTTCAGCATAAACACACGCTGGAACGCATTCAGCATGGCAACGATGCCGAATCAATACCCACAGCAAACAACCTTTGGCAATCCTTGACATTGAAAGGGTTTAGCCGAAATCCTTCATTTAGCAATATCCTCCGCGTCTCAGCTGAACCAGTATCGATAAAACCCATGCTAATCTTGCGCACTCCTTCTCTCTCCTCTGTCGCATTAATTACAAACCTGACTGGCAGAGACAAAACATTTAATGCTCAGACGGCTGAAAAGACCCTCAAGCGGCTTGCCACTTGCGCATAGCTTGCAGGCAGACCCCACAGATCATCATTACATGAATCCCTATAAATAGCAAGACAACCTCTCACTTTAGAGGTAACTGTTACTTCAAGAATAAACTCTTATCACCTTTCTCAGATAACTGACTTTAGCATCGGAGGGTCTTCGCCGGAAACACTTCCAGCCGGGGACTTATTTTGCAGGATCCGGGGACATCAAAGATCGTAGATTACCTCCGATGGATACCAAATTGGTGCGGTGAGCGTGGACAGACAACCTTGAACAATGACTACTCCCCCAAACAAACCAACGAGACCTTTCACCCCGGGGACTGTCCTGTTTTTGGATACACCGGAGCTTGGAGAAAAGACTGGAACGTCGAATCCGGTTACCACCATTCCCCCACTACAGACGGAAACACCTATCTCATCAAGACTAGAGATATACAAAGAAGGAAGAAGTAAGGTCGCGGAACAAAACATAGTGACAACGCTTGTCAGGCAGAGCGAGCAACAAAATGCGGCATTGGCCTTTATTGTTCGCCACTTTTCTACTGATAAGTTTAATAGTTTGTTCACAAGATTTGGTTATATATCACCGGTGCCAAAAACTTGTTCACATAAAGCAAAGGTGTTGTCAGTACCACTTCTCAAATAGAAAAATGATGATAACTGCAAGTATACATTTGCGACGTAGTTTTAAAAGATATCGATCCCACAGGGAAAGACTAGCTCTAAAGATCAACAAGGGAAAATAGAATAAAGAAAATAAAATATTTTTGGATTTTAGTTGGAATGATGGATGGATAGACAAATGCATGAAAGATTAGAAAAGATAAAATTATATAGATATTTCCTACGAACAAGTATAGCAAAGAAATCATACAAGGTCATCAAAGATATTACGTTCACTAGATTAATTTAACATAATCGGTTCTAGACACTCAGGTATTCAATTATTCACCGCAGAGCAACACATGAAATGACTTTTCTAAGTTTAGCGCAAACGAATTAAGACAATTATATAAACCTGAACAACATCAATACTATGCTTAGTAAGGGTCGCTCTCACATAGCCATATTTAGCAAGTTACCATTCCAAAAATGTTGGCTCACTAAATAGCGTTATATAATAGATCTAGTGATTATACACGATATCGTTAACCCCGAAACTACTCTTAAAATTAACTCCAACGCATATAACTTGATTAATATAAAAGACTTAACACGAAATACGCATTATGACACATAGACATATCATAAACTTCGAAAT
>CATIWQ010010750.1:0-25313 GCA_949673415.1 Euphorbia schlechtendalii
ATATAGTTTATAATTTATGATTTAGTTTATTTTATAATAAAATATATACGTACAATTCTTTTAGCAAACCCATACTAAACCCAACCCAAATCGAGTCCAGCCCGGCTCGAATAAATTTTAGGTGGTTTGGGACGGGTTTGAGATGGAATATTTATAGATAAAAGGACTGTTTTTTTATTTGTCATATTTTCTTATAAAATTTGGGCTTTACAAATCTTTAATTTCGCAAAACTTAAAGAGAAAAATTTATTTTGTTTTACATGAAAAGAATAAACATTTTTTCCTTTTACCATTTATTAAGTTAACTTTGTCAACTCTTGTAAACACATTCTCTCTCTTATTTAATTTAATTTTCGCAACTTCAAACGTCCATGCCTCACAAACAGTTGATTTTTTCGAATCGACGCTTTGAATTATTTTGTTCTCGTCTTAATTTTATCTTTAGAATGACACACTTTGATTTTTTTTCGAAAAAATAATGTTTCGCAATCTTATACAAATGTATAATTGTGGTATAATGTCCTTTTTTATTAACTTTTCATGAATGCGTAATATATGGTATAAAGTTGTATAATGTATTTATATAGTTTTTTTCCTTTATGTTCATAATAGTTTTGATTCCCCATAAAAATCATGGCATAAAGACTTTAAACTTGATATGGAAGCTCTTATACATGGTATAGTAGTGATTATGTTTACAACAAAACCTACTTTCTAGTAAAAAAATATAACGTAATCTTATACATAGTATGATAGTTATATAATATTTGTTTTTATTGCTTTTTTCATTGAATGTGTTATACATGATATAAGAGTGGTATAATGTATATTATATAGTTTTTTTAAAATACATTATACCACTCTTATACACTATATAACGCCTTCATGAAAAAAAATTTATTATATAGCTATTTCACTATGTATAAGATTGCAATAATTTTTTTTCGAAAAATTCAAAGTACATGTCATTTGAAAGATAAAATTAAAACAGACAAAATATTTCAAAGCGTCGATTCAAAAATTCAACGGCTTGTGAGATATGAAGATTTGAAGTTGTGAAATTTAAATTAAATAGGAGGGCAAAAGTAGTTAATTACGGGGAAGACAAAATGAACATAAAAAAAGGTAAAAGCAAAAGAATAATATAATAAGATGACAAAGTGAATATCAATTCCTCGTTATTTTTAAAATAATAAAATCTAACTTTTTTGACTTTATGATTTAATTATCCTAGATAAAAGCCTGTCAAACCCGACCAGAGTCAACCCAAACCGGCCCGTGAATAGGTGACTCATGTGTTAAGGCACAAATACCACCGGCTGTTATTCATTTCAAAAATCAGAACCAAACCAATTTCCACTCTCAAAACTTCTCATTTTCTAACTTATATCTTATAAGTGACTTTTTTAAAAAGTAAGTCTGATTTATTTTAACTTCTATCTTATTTTAACTTTTAAGTTAAAAAAATTATCAGAAACACTTCATTATCTGAAAATGAAAAGTTTTGAGAAAACTGTTATTTTTACCACCCCTAATTCTACTCGATCAGGTTCCTTTCTTATCCCCAGTATGGCCTGTTAATCCATTTTTCATATTTTGTATTCATTCTCCTTCCCATGGATCATACGTTAACAGTTTAATTTTCCGTTTCATAACTCATTCCACGCCTAATGCATATTAATTTTTCGCAGAAAGTAGAAGAATTTCATTATTGTTGACTGAATTATGGCATCTTTTTTAGGAAGGTGGCTCTATCAAGGACGTTCTGTTCTATCTTTCTTCTATTCGTTTGATATATGGGGTTGCATTTGAATGGAAAAGAAAAACATTGGCTCCTTATTGTTTTCTGTGGGTTGTGGCTTGACAGATAGAGGATTGAGGCTTCCATTTTACGCGGATGACCTTGTAATTAAGAAGCCAGATGTATGCTGGTATTCTTTCTATTTATCCTTTTTTTCTATAGTCTTTTTCTTTGGATGAGGATTTTTAGAATTTCCTGCAATCATTGAATTGTTTGTGACCAATCAATGCATTTGTGCTTCTTTCTCCTATGATTTGGTATTACGCATCCAGCTCAAATTGTTAAAAGAACAATGGTCTAGATGGCAAAGGATGAAACCTGAAGTGGAAACAGTTATTATCTATTTCTGAACAAGATTAGTTACATTTATTAATGACACTTTTCAAGCAATAATTGACTTTAGCAGGACAACAATGCTTTCTGTGCTACCTGAATTTGAAGTTAAAACAGTTTTATTGCATGCATTATAGTCATTCTGGATGTAAAGGGCTGTGCACTTTGGAAATTAAGTCATTTCTTGCTACAACATCTCCTCTCCCTAATCAACATCCTTTGTTTATTCAAATAGTGTTGCACTTAGGTTGGTGAACATTTAATACGTAGAGAAGAGTGCCGTTGGTTTTGTATCTTTTGTTCTTTGGCAATAGATCTTTCTCATCGATAAAAACATACCAAATGTTCAATAAGATAGCTAATTTATTTCCTTTTTTAATACCTTCTCCTTGGATGCAGACCCTCATGTTGTGGTTGAGGTTTCAAACCCCTTCTTATTTTTTACCCTTCTCTGATTTCGCGGTCTGGGCCGATTATTAGGGGGAGCAGGTTGAATGACCGGTCAAGGCCCCAAGTTTTCAGGGGCCTCAAATAGTTGTCCGAGTTTAGTAATAGTATAAACAAATTATATACTTCTATTCGTGTAAATTAAGGGCATCAAAGTAATTCAGCCTAGTGGTAGATTATGTGACTATACTTGTCATGATGTGAGTTCAAACCTTGGAGGCCTCATTTTTCTTGCTTACATACGAACTGCATCTCTCTTATTTTCTATTCTTTTCTACAAAATATATATATATTTTTCATTTAATATTTACAAGCTTTTAATATTTTTTTTAGCAATTACATGTTTTTATTTATAATATTAAATCTTTTAATTTATAGAATATTAATATAAAAGTAGTCCTGAAAAATTAAAATAATAATTGTTTAAGTTTTAAGTCTCTCAAATTAAATTAGAGTTTAAAGTATTTGTTATTTTACCACTAGTTAGTAACGATTTAACATTATAACATTTTTCCTAAGTTTTTGTTTAATTTTCTTTTAGTTAAGTCTTGTATAAGCAATTTGGCTATTCAAATTTTTTTTCAAATTATAAATTACAGTGTTAACGAAAAAATTAGTACATATTGAATATAAAAAATTAATATACTTTTATTTCAAAAAGAAACAAAATATTAATTTAGTTTGTTCAACATATATCTTAGATTATGATACCGTACTTTAATAAAAGTCTTTTTTATCAAATTTGCACTCTTCTTTAAAAATATTGTTAGTTAATAAAATTGATAATAAGATTTTGCATAAAATTTTTTTAAAAAGTTCAGGTTACCAAAATTTTCAAATAATAATATGGTAACCTTAAATATGTATACAAATTTCTTAAGTGTTTTTTTTTTAAAAAAAAAGTTGGTGATGAAATTTTTTTTAATACTTGCATTAGATAAAGGCCTGCATCTAATATTTTGCTCAGGACCCCGAAAATTTTCGAGACGGCCTTGTTTGCGGTATTTCACTGAATGTTCGCAGCGGTGGTCTTTGTTCGTCTGTGAGAAATGGAGTGTTTGAGGGACTTTTCTTGCATAGTTGTGCTTGCTAGTTTTTAGAAGGTCAAATTTTGGTCACTTGAAGTAATCTTGGGATAAGTGTTCAAAAGTATGAATTATTTCTTCAACCTTAATTTATGCGGCTGCGTGATGGTTTTTTAAGGTTTTTCTCAAAGCAATGGCTGAAACTGGACAAGTGAAGCTATATGGTGAGACTCCAACAATGACAGAGTGTGCACAAAACATCTGTTTAAAGAAGAAAGGTACACAATGCAATATTGATTTTTTATTACACGTGTACTCACACATATGCATGATTTAGTAGTTTATGACAACTGTGTACATGGTATCTATGATGTTCACATAATAATATTTTGGTGTGGATATATGTAATTCATCGCAAGTAAAACAAAAATACGGATGTGATTATAGCAGTTAGTGTTAAATGTAGCCATTTCTGTTCCTCTTACAAGCTGATATTTGTTTTGTGTTATTTTAGTCAATCTTTTCTTTTGATTTTCTAAGTCCTATTTTACAGAAAAAGTTAACGTTGCAGATTTTTCTGTAACAATAATATATCCGCTTTACTAGTGGCATATAATTAGGAAGTTAGCTATGCAAATCCTTGTTTAAATTCAATCATCAATTCAATTAGATAAGATAATCTTATATCTTGAAAAGAGAGAAAAAAATTTTCTATACTTATGTTAGTAGTTTGTGATTTTGATTTGGCAATTAACGTTGTATCTGAGAAGGTTAAATTGGCAATTTCTTGAAGATAAAAACAAATAAGAAGGTAGGTAGGGTCTAACGCATGTTGAAAATCTGTAATACAACCAATCTAAACCTTCATTTGGAGTTTCATCCAAACATATAAATAGATGATACAAAACTTTTATAATGTGAATACTTTCAAGAAAGATGAGAAAGAATACAAGACAATCTAAGGATAAAGGATGAGAAAAGATCACTCTGTGCAAGTCTTCCACTATGATAAATGTACTTAGTTATGAACCAATAATAAGAAACCAATTTACAAAAAGTACAATGTTATTGCGCCAATTTTTAATAAACAAGGTACATTCTTCAAGCTCACCTATGTTGGTTTTTCTTTATCTCCCATTCTTCAATCATATATATATATCTGACCATTTCTGTATATCAGCATTTTGTGCTGGCTTACTTTGAATGCTTTTTTCTGAATGGAAAAATAACACCAAGGGAAGAGTTTGGAAAAATTCTGGCAAAAGAGAAGACAGAACAACTTGAGGTATTTCACGGAAACGAATACTCTTACAAATTGAAGATTATCTCTCTCTTTCTATTCATACATGATGTTGCAGTTACTAGTTACATTGCAAGTTTCCTGCCCTTCAAATTGTGACTCTCTGTAACATTATTGTATTCCTTATTTTAGCGATTTATTCCTTTTAAAACTCTAACCTTGCTTACCACCTACCTCTTTCAATGTTCCTAATTAGTATCTAACTCATCTCACAATTCTAATTTACATATTAGTAATTTCCTTTTCTATATAAACAATATACAACCTAATTTGTAATTATGAATCACAATAACTGTATAACTAGGAGCCTTTTATTAGCATTGATTCGGAGACAAGAAAGTTCGAACAAGTATTTTCATTAACGATGATGACGAAGATGAAGCTCCACATGATTATGTTGAGGAGGAGGAATTTGTTGATGAAAAAATTGAGAGTGATTCTAATGAAGATGGGGAATATGTTGAGATTGATGACGATTTTGATGATTCATAAGGTTTTTTTGAGATTGATAGGAATTAGGAATTAGGAATTATTATTATAAACTTTGAATTGATGAATTATCTTTTTATGAAAAACTTTTTGATTATTATTAAAAAGTTAGTGTTGCTGAAGATTTAGATGTCACGGAAGCCTGGTCAATATAAAAGAGGTGAAGATTTAGATGCCATGGATGGTTGATTGATTTCATTGAAAACTTCTGGTAAAGTTTGCTTGTTATAGAGGCTTGTAGTAGCATGTTGATTTCTGAACAACACAGATAAACTTCTTTTCTTCTACAAATATCTGAACTTGGCTTTCATATGAATCCGCAGACGACAGATATGGATGAAGCTATGGCTCAAGCCATTGACATTGGTGAAAATGATGTGAGTTTCCCCGATTTTATATGATGTTTACGAGTATTTGGCTTAAACTGTCGGGTAAAATAGTTTCGTAGCTTTTTTAAATAAATTATTTCTCTGTTGACTTGTGCAAAAGGATGAAGTAGACGATATCGACGTGGAAGAAACAGAAGTAGAAGTAGTAATGAAGTCAAAGTGGAAGTCGAAGTGGAAGAAGAACAATAAAATTACACGCAATGGTTAAAAAGACGAGCATATGCCTCTGGAAGAGGCAATAGAAAGATTCGGAGAACTTAACAAATTTTCTAAGGTTATGCTTGGGAACAAAGGATTAGAGAATTTTGAAGGAATAGAATGAAAAAAGAAAAGAAATGATATAATTTTAAAGGAATTAAAACTATTATAAATTGTAATGCTTAGGAGGAAAGGAATTAAAATTTTTATAAATCGTGATGTTTGAGAGTTAGGGATGGAATCATAAAGAAAAATGAATAGTCCTTTGTAGAAGAATAAAATGTAAGTTAAATAGAAAATGAAAGGCCAAAATAGTAAATTTAGGTTATGTTTGAATGAGTGGAATTGAAGGGAAATGAAATGGGTGAATTTAAAATCTTTTTGGGACCATGAATTTTAGTCATGAGATGGCAACCTGGGAAGAATCCATTTTCTGTATGTTCCATTCGAATGCAACATATACCTGCCCACCAAAATGACAGAATCTCAAGGGAAGACATTGTTTCCCTTTCTCAACCTTTCTTTCAATATCATTTTACAAACTGTACCCCTCTTTTTAACGCTCGTATGTATTTAAGTAATTACATTATAAGTTTCGTCAAAATTCATTCCCTTCTTCTCATATATCATAATTAAAAAATTACGCTCCGTTCAAATTTCATCCCCTTTTCATTTCCATCACCTTCCCTTCCTTTAAAATTCTCCAAAATCTTACTCCGAAGAGAGTCTAAATGGCCATCCCATGGAATTTCACCATTTTGGTGGGATTGAAATTGGGCAAATATAATAACGTGGACAGAATTCATTTCTTGTCCAATTCCTAGCCTGTTTTTAAACCTTCATCCCAAGCATGGTAATCACTTTACCATCCCTTCCATTCCAACCAAAAACTAGCTCCCAATCATACCTAAGGAACTTTGGGGAAGAAGAATGATAGATAGCTCTAGCTACATGAAATATACTCATATTTTAAACTGCATTCTTCGAAAAGCAAGGGCAGTATTAAAATCAGTCATCGAAAACCAAGTCCTGATCACAAAAATGAAAAGTTAAAGAGGTTCGTGATTGAATTTTTGAGAAATATCTTCAATGCAATGAGTTGTGGGACTTAATACATAAATAGGCGGCACTTTTTAAGTCTTATTTGTGGCATATTTTCTGGAAAATTCAGAACACAGCCCCTCCACTTATTTAAGGGCCTAGTGAATTTTGCCGAAATTGGGTCTAAAAATGTAAACACTTGGCCCACTAAGCCTTCAACCTTTCTAAGATGGGTAAAGACTGCCCAACATGCATTATCATTCGGATCAACAATTTTTTTTTAATTTGTTAGATGCAGTGGCCGAGAGAGGGTGGGGCTGGTCTCCATTGACAGCCGGAAACCTCCGGACTCATCCTCTTGAAGTCCAAATACTGGCTAGTAGTATAATTTATTTCCTTAAAAGTATTAAACCAATTTTTGAATGTTATCCTAAAAAATGACTACTCAATTAATACATGGTGCTCCAGATTTTGTAAAATCAAGGAGCTTAACAAAGTTCTTCAAAGCTGAAAATTTCTAGAATGTTTCTTCTCTGTAACAAAAGCTTAAAAGGAAAATTTAGTTGTCCTAATAAGTATTTAATGTTCCGAAAATTGATTTAAAAAATTAATCAGCAACTCTAATGATTCTTATAATTACTGGCAAACCTTTTTACTGTCCTAATGAAGTATATTATGGGACCAAATAAAGGCTTATCGCTACCAATTTTGATACCTTTGAAAGGGATTAACAAAGGTCTTCAAGAATCCCATGCAATCTCAGAAACAAAATTAGAAATAAAAAATATCTCCTCAATAATAGGATTTCAATATCCTTATAATTCTTTTTCAGATTTGAAAATTATTTGAAGTTTTCCTTTTTGGCCCTAGTGCCTTCCAGTGGTGATACATAATTTAAGTATTAAAAAGAAGGGGCAGAATTGTCTCCTTCAACTCATCTCTTTCATTAATTTATTTCTTATGTGGCCCACACTATCTATCTGATAACTTTGCAAGATCTTAAAAGTGATTTTTAATATTATTCATTTATTCCCCATCTCAAAAATAATTTTCCTATTCTTAAAAATTATAATATAATGTTCTGGATTTAAATTAATTTGAGTGACTATAGTTGTATATATTAAGTGAACCATACCAGAATGTGGACCCTAGTTATGATTCATAGATTCTTGCTTGGTCTTCAAATATATATGGGCATACCTTCTATTATTAGTTTTTTTATTTATTTAATTAATTAACAATCTAATCTATTTTTAAAGAAATTATCAAAGAAAAAAGTAGTATCTAGGAAAGAAAGGTAAGTTGAAAACTATGGGTGGTGAGACAATCTTTGACTAATAGATAGAATTAGAGATAACAATGGATATTCTTTAGTCAAACATACAATTAATATTAAAAAACACATTTAGTGGTCCAAAATTGCCTAATCATGCTGAATTTTGTCACTTAAAATACATTTCAAGATAACTGATTCTCATCTAGTATTTGTTAAAGTGGATTATGTGATTGATTTGAAACTAAAATTTTTTAGTGTGCGATACATGTCACTCTCAAACAATGTAAATAAAAATTTACAATAAAAACAATGTCCTTGAAGTCAAAATAATTCACACTAACATTAGTGTTAAAAAGTTGTTATACTTTGATGATTGTGAAATCTTTTAAAAAGAAAAATTTAAGAATACGGATTTTTTTGAAGAGACTAGGTCTTTTAAATTTAATTATCGTATATAATTAATAAAGAATAAAGGGACTAATAAAATCTAAAAAATTCACTTTTATATATATTGCCATAGCAATTGTTTAAACACAATTAGCTAAAATAGTTTTGTCTATATGATGATTTTAGAAAGCAAGATTTTGTTGTTTAATCTGAAATTGGCAATTAATTTATTAAGGTTAGTTCTAAATTCCAAATGATAGAAAAAACTTTACTCACGTAATTAGGGATGGCAACGGATCCCGGACCCGGTCCGGATTCGTGGATCCGGATCCGTTTTTTAGGATCCGGATCTTGATTTTTTTGAACCCGTCGGATCCGGGTCCAGGTCCGGGTCCGGGCAATGAAACCCGGATCCGGACCCGGATCCGTATTTAAATATTAATTGTATTTTTTTATTTAGTATTTACCCCGAAAATATTGAATAATTAATATTATTTGATATCCACATAAATCCAATTGCATGAACATAATTAAATGAGCATGTAAAATATTTAAAATAAGGTGAAATGTACAAAATTGGAAGCTGGAACTAAGAATTTGATGTTAATTACATGGACCCGTTTTGGACCCGTTTTGGACCCGGATCCGTGGGATCAGTCGGATCCGGATCCGGATCCGGAAATAATGGACCCGCCGGATCCGGGTCGGATCCGGATCCAGTACCTGAAAACGGATCCGGGCCGGGTCCAAGCCGGACCCGGCCCGGATCCGGCCCGTTGCCATCTATAGATGTGGTCCCTCCATTTTGAAACATAGTACAACCCCAAACTCTAAGTTACCGTTTCTTTTATTACTCTGAATTTAATTTGACTCATTTATAATTTGGTGACCGTTGAACAAATTGCTAACCTATATTATTTTTAAGTAAATTATATTTCTTTGTAATTTATTATAACCAAGATTTATTTATCAATTAATATATGGTCTGAAGTAGTGTTTTAAAAAGCGTTAGTCAGGCAATCGAAGGTGAATCGGGGCCTAGGCGTGGATTAATCGGGGCCTAGGCGGACTTAGGCGCTAGTCAGTAGGGTTTAGGCACTAGGCGTAGCCAGGCGGCGACCCTCAAAATAACGCCTAGGCGGGGATTTTTTAAAACAGTAGTCTCAAGTACGAAAATTATACGATGGTCAGGACTAGACCTGTTCATGAGTTGTCTAGCTGGTTTGGTTCAACCTCTCTTCAATGGATTAGGTTTGGATATCCATCTTTTTTCAAAAATAGTCTTCCCGAATTCGAGTCTGTCAAAGATGAAGTTTTATGAACCGCATTTAATACGATTCCCGATGAGTAATTTTTTTAATTATTATATATTTAATTTATTATTATTTTGAATTTTGTACATTTGATAATATTAAATATGTGTACTTGATTACAATAAATATTACTAAATATTAAAAATCCTTAGTAATTAATGCAATTATATATAAAATTTAAATGCATTTTGCTTTTTTTTTTCTATTTAATTTAATATCAAAATTTATAATAAAACTTTTCATGGGTTTGGGAATGATTTTGCAAGTCCAGACCGAGTCCGAAATATGGATTTGAGTCGGTGGTTTTAGTAAAAGTCCGATCAAGCCCACTCGATGAACAGGTCTACTCAAGATTAATGGCGGAGTCAAGAGCCCAAGTGAAGTAAGGTTGGTTTCATGTTTATTCTACCTCCATTTATTCGGATCAAGACAGAGGGTATGACTGTACTCAAGTTTAAAGGGGGATTTGTCAGTTTGTGGGCTTTAGCACAACCCCACCCCCACTCCCACCGCCTATGGTCAGGACCATTAATGTGAAAAATAATATTATAATATATATTTTGACATGTATATATGTGGATAAAAAATAATAAAACTTAATACTTATGTCAAAATGTGTGTTGAGAGATAATTTTTCCACGTCAGTAGTCCGAACAATTGTATAATTACTCCTCAAATAGTGAATAACCAAATTGAGCTAGTAATAACTTACCAATAAAGTTTTGGCCTTTAATGAACTCAAGCTCGGACCAGCCGATCTATGGAATTGACTCGGATTGGACTAATACCCCTCCATAATAGATGTACTAAAATGGAGGCCGTTACTTGGAAGGTCCAAAACAACTTGTACACTGTAATTAGGATGAAGTTGTAGTTAAGTCAAACGACATAACTAAGAACTCATAATGACCTTTGTGAGTTCTGAATGTAGTCTTATGCACATCTGCTTCATGCATCTTGACCTGGTAATAAGCCGATGCCAAATCATCTTAGAGAAAACTGTAGCACCATGTACCTCATCAAAAAGCTCTTCTATGACAGGGATTGGGAACTTGTCCTTGATAGTTTGTTATCTAACTTTCGGTAAATGATACACAACCTCCAAGTATTGTCTTTTGTCTTAACCAACACTACTAGAGAGGAATAAGGACTAACACTATGCTTGATTATGCGATTGTCTTATAGTTCCTAAACCATTTTCTCTACCACATCCCTTTGATTGTTTAAGTGTTTTTAGGGCCTTATGTTAATTGGTGTAGCTCCTTCCACCAACTGTATTTTGTGGTTATGTACCCTATCTGGAGGTAAAGTTGTTAGCTTGGAGTAAACTCTGTCATATTCAGCCAAAACACCTTGTAACTCGGAAGGAGCACTGCCATTGCTAGACAAGGTGATTGAAACGACTTGAATTTGAGCTAAGAAAGCAGAATAATCTTGTTACAAGAGGTTAATAATTCTTTGTTCAGATACAAACTGAATTTTTATCTGAGTCAATCCCTGCAGAGTATAAGGTTTGCCTTCCAACTCAAACTGCATGGAAAGAGTTTTAAAATTCAATCTAACGATGCCCAAAGTAGCTAACCATTTGACTCCCAGCACCATCTCACTTCCTCTTAAAGGGCACACTAAGAAATTTACTTAAAAAATGTTACCCTGCATCTCCCAAACAAAGGTTTCACACTTCTAATAGCATTTCTTTACACTTTTACTTTCTACTATTATAACCAGTGGGGGAATTGGTTTAAACTTGTAACCCTATTCCTTTGCAATAGCTATGTCAATCACATTAAATGTACTGCTCAAATCCACAAGTATATGGAGAATTATCCCTTATGTCTACCTTTAATCTTCATTATTTACTAGTCATGATCTTGCATCTATCCCATGGCGCACAAAGAGATAAGTGGTCCCCTTCATCCTCAACACATACAATAAAGGGTTAACTTCAAAAACATGCCCTATGGTTTGACTGATTTGTAAAATGGTCTTTGTGATTTTTTTTCAAAAGGGTGTTTGTGGTTTCAAAAGTTAGCAAAAATATTATTTTCAATTTTAAAGTACGTTATAAAAAGAAGTAATCTTGTTTATTTTGAACTGAAATTTTGTAGCATAGTCAATAATAATACAATGCACCTTGATGATAAATTTTAAATTTTTTAAGAAGTACAAATATTTTTTTCAATTAAAAACATTTGATAACTTTAAGAAATCATAATACAATGAATAATTTCCGAAATCACTCAAATTTTGATGAATAATTCTTAAATCATAATGTTAACCTATAGGAATGTTAATTTTATTGAAATAACTTTTGGAACATTACTATTTTAAGCACCATTTTGCAAAGAAAAATTGCACAATGACCTTTTTGCAAAACAATCAAACCACAAGACATGTTTTCGAAGTTTATCCTACATTAAACTCCTCTTTTTATTCCTAACCTCCATCCTTTAAACACTCTTGAAAAAAAATCGAGTGCAAGTAGTTCTTCTTAGAAACATGATTCATGATGTACCTTTCATCACTCCATCAATAATAATTCTTGGCCTATTTTTTTACTAAATCTACTTCGATCAACTTTCTAGACTTTCCAGTTCAACTCCATTATTCATGCCGCCAAGTAGACCTATTTGCGGGCGAGCTACCCGCCCGGCCTGAGGTCGCTTCAATGGGCCGGGTTTGGACTCTCATTTTTTAAAAAATCCCGGCCCGAGCCTGAGCCCGAGCCTGTTAAAGCCCTAAAATTTATGGATCGAGCTTGGTTTTTATATAAATACCCAAGCCTGACCCGAGCCCGACTCGACGAATAATTTTATTTATTTATTATATATTTATATATTAAATTTATAATTATTTTAAGATTTTATATTTTATCCTATTAAACTTTTATATTTGATTACAATAAATGTTATCAAATATTAAAGATTTTAAGTAAACAATGCAATTATATTTAAAATTTAAACATATTTTGACTTATTTTTTTTATTTTTTTATTAATTTAAAAAAAATATAACAAAAAAAATATTCATGGGCTTGGGCCGAGCTTGGGAATGACCTTGTTAGCCGGGCCCGATCCCGAAGTTCTAATATACGGGTTTGGATCGGGCTTGGGTTAACATTTTTTTGTTAAAAGTCCGTCAAGACCGGCCCGAACCCTACCCGACCCGCCCCGACTAACAGATCTGCTGCTAAGAATGGTTGCTTGAGGCTTGAAATCACTTCATCTAGTAAACTTCTATTTTTTGGAGTTGGCAATAATCCAGATCTAGCATGAGAATGACCACTCTAAAATTTCCTCTAATTCCAACCGATTCTTTAGTCTTTAGAGAATTTAAATAAGCATCCTACATCCTTGCTAAAGCTTGTTGTAGTGTTTTTGGTGCTTGCATCAAAACATGATAGCTTATTTCATCTCTTAAACCAGTAATGAACAACTGAGCACGTTCACATTCGATAAAGTGGTTTTATAAGTGCATGCATCCAAAGTATCAACATAATCTATCAAATCTCCCATTTAATAAAGTCTCATGAGTTCTGCCACAGGATCCTCAAAGATATTTTCGCCAAACATAGCTTAAGATTTAACACAGTCATTCCAAAGATTTTCTCCGTGTAGTCATCTACTCCTAACATACAAGTGATGCCATTCCAAGGCCTTTCCAATAAAATGTAAGGATGTTAGCTTAATTTTAAATTCAATAAGTGTTCCATCTAATTGGAAAAATTGCTCACATCTAAACAACCAGCCTTGTAGATTGATTTCTTGGGTAGCAAGGAAATTAATCTATAGGTAATCTAGTAGCTAAGCGATAAGAGTCCTCACCTGAAATTTCATAGCCAAGATTGATGTAATCCCGATCTAACAGCTTAAAAACTTTCGATGATTTCTCAGTGAATTTCTCTCTACACATCATTTCTCTGAATTCAACCATCAATCTACTATCACGAGCTTCAGCTCTCAGATATTGCTTAGCATTCATCTCAACATTCATTCTTCCAGTTTCTATAGATCTTGAGAGTGAGTTTCGTGAGCCATGATGGATTGAGTTAAGTTATTCTGGCAAGCCACGGGTACATGATGATGCTCTGATACCAAATGATACCAGATAAATCAATTGAGAAAGGAAATCAAGAACAGAGGAAAAAGGAAAAAAATTGAGAACATTCTAACTGTATTTCCAAAGATGAAAAAACATAAGAGATGAAATCCAACTTTTATAGACTTTATTAGGCAATTAAGTCATTACAACTTCCCCCTCAAACTAATTGAAAAAGTTTGTTCTAATTAAAACAAAACACACATTTTATTTACATAAATCAAAATAGCTAAATCTTGCAAAACGGTAGCTAAAACTCGCTAAACGCAATCACCGTTTCTCGCGCTTATCATTTTCACATATTAAGCAACAGATTCTTCAATAGGTAGAAGGAGTTGACTTCTTGTTTGTCCACCTTTGATTAAACCTGTTATTACATTTAGGCCCTATTTGTTTGTAGGAAAATAATGTGCAAGGGAAAATATTGTGTAGGAAAATAAAATATTTTCCTGTGTTTGGCTACGTCACTGTAAAATATTTTCCATTGTTTGGTTAAAATTCTGGAAAATGTTTTCCAACCACAAATTTACATATATTTTTTATACATTTTTACTAAAAAGTTTTAATGTTTTGACAAAATTAAAATTTAAATAAGAAACAAATCCTTAATAGTGATGATAATAATATTAAAAAAATTGTCAATCAATATCACTAGATCCAAACTTAAAATATATGTTTTAATTCAGTCCATAAAAATGTCTATCAACTCCATCATCATATTCAAATTACATACTTGCTTAAAAAACTGTCAAGCAAAAATTTTTGAAGCTGTGGAGGTTTCGCCAAAAAAGCAGTTGTAGTTGACTCATGCTCAACCAAATAATCAAAGGCACAGGACAAATCAAACTGATCATAACCCTCCACACTCATAACTTCTATAAAATGATTATTAGCAAATATCTTCTGAGCTTGTCTTGCGGATGTCCCAAACTCTTGAATTGTAGAAGCCGCATTGGATAGATGTTCATACAATTTTTCCTCACTTCCATCATCGATAGCATGACGTCTCTTCCTGTGTGATCTTTGATGGGGTCAGTTGCATAACCCTTTTGTGTAGGCATCTCCCCATACATAAAAATATCATCATCTTGCACAATATCCTTCAAGTCTATGGTCTTGTCAATGTCAACATTAGAGTGTGATTTTGCATAAACACCCATGGCAATATATTTTCCAACAACAATTGACATTTCATCATACTTGACAATTTTTTTATTTAAAAATTTTCCATAACTTGGGTGCGCCTGCATAAAATATAATAGTATCATATTTATAATAGGTTATATGTATATGTGTGTGTAATATAAAAAATTTATTACCGCAACTTCCTCATCATAAACATGTTGCTCTGTAGTTATCATTTTCATGTTTTCATCTCATCCAAATCAGCTCTTATATTTTAGCTTAGCAATAATCTTCAACTCTTTCTTAATAGTTCTCAAATGGTTTTCAACATATTTAGGATGGCAAGATTCTTTAAACTTTTCACTCACTTCTTGTGCAACACGAATAAATGAACCAGGTGTGAGCGGATGATGATAAGACCCACGCGGTCGCTGCGAGGCGCCAGCCCCATGAGACGGGGCGTGGGGGTTTTCAAAATAAAGAAAATGTGGAGTGTATTGTTTCAAAATATGTTGCTTGAAAATGATTTTCAAGTTTGAAGACTCAAGACCTAAATCTCTAGCTTATGTTACAGAGTCGCCACCCGAATCAGCTCTTCCGGGAAAATTTAGTACAGCTTAGATCCCTAATACATACCATAGAACAAAGATTCCAGTTACTTACTTTGTCATCATTTGAGTTAAGTTACACTATGAAAGAAACCACATTTATAATATTCGAACTAAATAAGATATTTTCGATTTTTTTAGCTTATCACACATGCATAAAGCTGTAAATAAATTTTGGAAAGTAAACATGTAGGAAATTAAATGCGTGATAAGTGTATAATTACACTTATTATCATGACATTCTAATCAGAAAATGATATGGTTTTGTTTCATTTTATACTTCATATAAAAGATTTCACGTGGTATGTAGTTGTTTTTTATGCAAATGCAGGTACTAGGTTAATCTTGGAAGTAAAATGATTAAATTGGAATTCTATGGAAAAAGAGTGAAAAAGGTGCAAAAAGATGCATGGAACTTAAAGAATAGGCAAAGGATCGAAGATGTTAAAGATTGGTAGAAATCGCAAAGAGGAATCATGTGAAAAAGGCATGTCACGATCGTGACACATATATCGCGATCGCGATTTGTTAACATTCACAACAGAAAGTTGCCAACCAAGTATTCACAGTCGTGACCTTGACGGTTTTTGGTCAACTCTTCTCTTCTTTCAACCACCAAATAAGAACGATCAACCGCCATCAACTACTAACTTAAAAGACACCCTTTGGAAGTCAACCAATCAGGAAAAGATGCCTTTCCATTGTGGATGAGGATCAATCTTTGCATCCAATCATATTGAAGTGATGAAACTCTTCGCCAATGAACACGACCCTTCGTTTGGATAGACGCAACCTTTCATACTCTATAAATAGACTCCTAACTCAACAATTTCGATGGAGAGGAGAGTAGATTGATAGTTTGGTGATACATGTTAGACGTGAATGCACAGATGGAGAGTAGAAATTATATAGATTTCGTTACGTTTAAAGTCTTAGCAAGAAAAATGTATAAGTGATTAGATTCCTATTTCGATCGTTATGTTTCTACACAAATTCGAGCGTTTGTTGTATGGGTGTAATTGCAAAGCACTTATCTATAAAAGTTTTTATTCTTCAGCATTCTTTTATTCGATATTCACAAAGAATAACATCCTAGCGAAGGTTTTGTATAAGTCGAGATCGAATTCAAAGTAGACACAGGAATTGTGGGAATTGAAGACTCCCATTAAAGAGTGGATACGGTTTGATCAACTTTAACTTTCACTTGCATACCTTACAACTTTACTTTGTTTTCTGCTTATGCTTTCTATTTCGAAGTTTATGATATGTCTATGTGTCATAACGAGTACTTCGTTTTGCATCATTTGTATTAATCAAGTTATATGCTTTCAAGTTAACTTTAAGAGTGATTTCGGGGTTAACAAGATTGTGTATAATCAATGGATTTGTGATTATAACGCTGTTTAGTGAGCCAAAATTTTTGGAGTGGTAACTTGCTAAATATGGCTATGTGAGAGCGACCTGTACTAAGCATAGTAATATAATTATCCAGGTTCTTATAAGCGTCATAATTCGTTTACCCTAGATTTAGAAAAGTCAGCTCATGTGTTGCTTTGCAGTGAATTATTGAATATTAGGGCGTCTAAAACCTTATTTGTTGAAGTTATCTAGTGTATGATAAGTATATAGTTACACTTATTATCAATATAAGTTTATACACTAAACACTATAGTTTAAGTCATTTTTATACTTCATATAAAATATTTCTCGTGGTATGTAGTTGTTTTTGGTGCAAATGCAGATACTAGGTATATCTTGGAAGTAAAATAATCTAAAGTGGAATTATATGTAAAAAGAGTGAAAAAGGTGCGAAAAGATGCGTGGAACTTAAAGATTTGGCTTAGGATCAAAGCTGTTAAAGATTGCTAAAGTTACAAGGAGAATTCTGAAGAAAAACACATTTCACGGGGTCGTGACAACCACTCGCGGTCGTGACTTAGTATTCTTCAGAACAGTAAATTGCTAAACAAGCATTCACGATCGTGACATGTATATCGTGATCGCAAATTGGATGTTTTTTTGGTAAAATCTTCTTAACTACCATCCACCAGATAAGAACGATCAACCGCCATCAACTATCTAATGAAAAGACACCTTTTGGAAGTCAACCAATCATGAAAAGGTGCCTATCCAATGTGTATAAGATCAAATAAACTCAACCAATCACAAGGAAGTGATGTAATCTTTCGCCAATGGACACAACTCTTCGTATGGATAGAAACCCTTCGAACTCTATAAATAGGGCTCCAAACTTCACTATTTTCATAGCGCAAGTGACACAAAGGAGGGTGTGTATTGAGTGCATGATATTGAGTGGTGTTGTGTGTAGATAGAGAGTAAAATTATTTAGTTTTCACTAGGTTTATAAGTGTTAGCGAGAAAATGTAAAATTGGTTCGAATCCTTATTTCGATTACTGGATTTCTCTACATATTCGAGTGATTGTTGTATAAGTGTAATTGCAAATCACTTATTAATAAAAGTTTTCATTCTTTAACATTCGTTTATTCGATATTCACAAATAATATCATCCTAGCGGAGGTTCTGTATGAGTCGAGACTGAATTCAAAGCAGACGCAGGAATTGCAAGAATTGACAACTTTCATTAAAGAGTGGATACGGTTTGATCAACTTTAGCTTTCTCTTGCATACCTTACAACTTTGCTTTGCTTTCTATTTATACTTTCTATTTCTAAGTTTATGATATGTTTATGTGTCATAATTTGTATTTCGTGTTGAGTCTTTTATATTAATCAAGTTGTATGCTTTTGAGTTAACTTTAAGAGTAATTTTGGGGTTAACGAGATTATGTATAATCACTGGATCTGTGATTATAATGCTTTTTAGTGAGCCAACATTTTTGGAATGGTAACTTGCTAAATGTGGCTATGTGAGAGCGACTCGTACTAAGCATAGTAATATTGTTATCCAGGTTTATATAATCGTCTTAATTCGTTTGCACTAGATTTAGAAAAGTCATTTCATGTGTTGCTCCGAGGTGAATAATTGAATATCTGAGTGTCTAGAACTGAGTCTGTTAAATTAATCTAGTGAACATAATATCTTTGATGACCTTGCATGTTTTCTTTGCTATACTTGTTCGTAGGGAAAATCTATATACTTTTATCTTATATAATATTTCATACATCCATCTATTCATCCATCATTCCAATCATCCCAATTAAAATCAAATCTATTTTATTTTCTTTATTCCATTTTTCTTATTGATCTTTAGAGCTGGTCCTTCCCGGTGGGATTGATATCTTTTAAAACTAGATCATAACAATATACTTACAGTGGTTACTATTTTTCTATTTAGATAAGCGGTATTGACAACACCTGTTCGTATTTTGAACTTTTATCTTATCGGTAGAAAAGTGGTGAACAAGGTTTTTGGCTTCATTTTAGAAAATAACCCCTCAGAGTCATTATAGTCGAAACCTTGAGATCAAGTTTTTGGCATCGTTACCGGGAAGGTAAGTGCGTTTTAAAGATCAAATTATCGGAGAACGAGCAATTATAATCTATATATTATTTATATTATTTATTTTTATTTTTCTTATGATATTTATATTTTCTTGTTATTAACATATTTTTCTTGCTTATTCAGTGAGTTTTCTTTCTAGCGTGTCCATGCCAAGTACGTGTAGTTCGGGAGAAAGTTTGGCATCTTTTGAATAAGAAATAGAACGATTTGGTAGGACAAGAAGACGAAAATATAAGAGACAAGAAAGAAGAATGGCTGACGATCAACAGCAAGTTGAAAAACCCAAACCCAAACCCAAACCCAAACCCAAATCCAAATCCAAATCCAAACAGGATCAACCTCAACCAAGGCTTATGGATTATGTTACTCCGGCCATCCACGGTAACAATCAAGGAATTGCTAGACCACCAATTGATGCGAATCAATTTGAAATAAAAACAGAATTACTTCAAATGATTAACAACAATGTGCAATACTATGGTCTACCCAATGAAAATCTGAATTCTCACATTGCAAACATTTTAGAAGTCTGTGATACTTTCAAAATGCCCAATGTTCCTGATGCAGCAGTTAAACTTCACTTATTCCCATTTACACTCCGTGATAAAGTGAAAGTTTGCTTGAATTCATTACCCATAAATTCAATCACTACTTGGAACCAATTAGCCCAAGCCTTTTTGACTAAATATTTCCCTTTAGCTAAAACCGCAAGGCTCATTAAAGAAATCACTTCCTTTACCTAGAAAGATAGTGAATCCTTATACGAAGCCTGGGAACGTTATAAGGAACTTCAACGAGTTTTTCCTCATCATGGTTTACCTCATAATGTTATTCTGCAAACTTTTTACAATGGAATAAATCATGCAACAAGAGGAATGATTGATGCTATGGCTGCGGGATCTCTTATGAAGAAAACTAGTCAAGAAGCTTTTGAACTTTTGGAACATATGGAAAGTAACAATAGTATGTGGCTAGTGGAAAGAACATAAGTAAGTATTACTAATCCTACTCATTCACATTATGCATCTACATCTTCTAGTTCAGTTAAAAAGGTCAATGAATTAGATTCTATTTCTTTATGCAAGCACAAATATCTACTTTATCTAACAAAATAGATAACATGGATATAAGTAAAAATAACCCTTTGACATGTGAAAACTTTGGTCAAATTAGACATACAGATTTTGAGTGTAACTTTAACCCATGTGTAGGGGAGCAATTAAGTTATATTCAAAGTCAAGGGAATTCTTATGGCAATATTGGAAATAACTATAGAAATTCTAATTGGAAGTATGGTGATAATAAAAAGAATTATCAAAGTATTGATACAATAGGGCAATTAACAAGTAAGATAGATAAATTTCTAGAAGGAGTCTGTAATAAACAATCAGAGTCGGAAGAATGTTACAAAAAGTTAGAGAATAAAATGGATGAAATGTTTAAAAATCAATCATCTTCCATTCATAATTTAGAGATACAAGTTGGACAATTAGCGAGTGCTATTCCATCTAGAGGAAAAGGCCATCTACCGAGTAACATAGAGGGAAATCCTAAAGAAAATGTGCATGCTATAGCCCTTCGAAGTGTTAAATTACTAGATGAACCAAATCATTCAGTTATGCTTGCTAATGATGTTGTCTAAGTACCGTATGAAAATCCGAGTAAATTAATTGATAGTGCATGATCGAATAATCAATCTAATTCTGGAAAGGTTAATCATCCTTGTGAGCACGGGATTTTATACCAGCTCGCACGTTCAATGATGACGGATTTTCGGGATATTTATCCTCGAAACACATTTTTTTCGACCGTCCGACGATCTTCAAATGGGAGTCTTCCTCGTCTTTGAATTTAAAAGGGTTTTCCTTTTTTTCTCCTTTAATTCAGAAATTAATTAAAAATATATAAAAATACATAAAACATTGTGCAAACCCGGATCCGAGGGCCTGCATTGCCAAAGGTGGGCGAGGTAAACCTCGCCAAAAGGCTTTGGTGAGGCAAGCCTCGCCAAAGTCCTTGGTGAGGCTACCTCGCCAAAGTCTTTGGCGAGCTTGCCAGAGACTCTGGCAAGCTCGCTAAGGTCTTGGCGAGGGGCCTCGCCAACTTTTCTTCAGCGAGACCTCTCGCTGAAAAACTTACATTTTTTGGATTTTTGAGATTTTTTCCTATAAATAGTTCGACCTTTTTGGATTGAAGGGGGCTTGAAATTTTAGACAAAAAAATTATATTTTCAGAGAAAAAGACAACGAGTAAAACACCAAAAATATTTTCTTTCAATTTCTCTTGAATTATTTGGATCAAAAACACATTTGGATCTCAAATCTTAATTATTTTCAAATCATTCTTCTTCCTACATTTCTTAAAAATCCTTAGATATTCTCAGGCCTAAAACAAATTTAGAACCCGAGTCCGATTATCTTTCAGATAAATATTTTCTTCAAATATATTCGGATCCAAAAGATGTTTGGATTCCAAATTTTAGTTGTTTTCATATCTTTTTTCCATCTACATTCTCTTCTAAATATCCTCAGATATTCTCGGGTCTAAAACAAATTTAGAACCCAATGTCTGATTATCTTTTGGGTAAATAAACACTTATTTTCCAATTAAACTACAATTAAACCAAAACGAATGAGGAACGCTCCTGGGGATCAAAGGGATACGCCGAAGTGGATTCAAGCCAAAAGGGTAAAAGCCTCTTAGTTCCTAGAGCTGCTTATTTCGTGCTCTTTGATTTCTTTCTTAATTTCTTTTACATGTAGACCTAGGAATTATTTCATTTATTATTATTGTAAATGTTGTAATTCTCTTCTTCATCTTTTATTTCTTTTTAATTTTTGTATTAGAATACCCCCACGAAGGGAATAAAATATATTCCCGGATAACAGACCTCACCTTTTACCGTGCAGTCATTTTCACTAATAAAATTGATCAACATAGGTGTAAATTTAAAATGAACTATTTTTATTTTTATTTTTAGTTAGGCCACACGGGCCTCGCTAAAATCAAATCGAACATATGTGATATCCCCTGTGCTGACCCTTGTGGATGCAGGTTAGATGTATGTTTAGGATTTTATTTTTCCTTCTGGTATTGCTTATATTTTTGAGGAAATTTAATTAATAGGTTAGCGGGCGGTTGCATCCCCCGATTTTTGGAAGCCTTGTAATCCTTATTTTTCGCATTTATTTTCCGCATTTACTTACTGCTTTGTGGATGGTTTATTATTTTACCATACGTGAATCATGCATTTAAAATAAAAAAATGACCTAAGTGCGAATATGCACAATTAAGAGAATACGGTTTTCTATAGATGTAATATAATGTGATCCAATGAGAAATAAGCAACTTATCCCGAACCCTAATCTCTATGTCTTATCGGGCCATCCCTTGGATGTTAAACCTCATAGGACTCTAATTCCAGGTGGCGACTCCACACTAAGAGACGGCGGATTCGGGTTCGAACCGATCTTAAAAACGTTTTTGCCCTTTCTCTTTCAACCTTTTTTCCCAGGTCCCCAACCTGGTGCACCTTTTTTCAAAGACCCCGATGGACCGCACCTCTCATCTCTGTGCGCTCTCGGCCCACCGCTCCCAGTGTCGCCCGCTCATAGTGGCAACTCCGCTGGGGATTTTTCTAAATCTTTTTTTTCAAAGGTTTTAGATTTTAGATAAGTGCCAAAAATTATTGATCACATTATTCCATTTTCTCTTAATTATTACATATTCATAAATAACACATTGCAATAGAAAGGATTAGCCCATAAGTCTAAGGTACCCTTAATACCGCGAAACTTTCTCTTGTACTAATCTGCCTCCTTGAGGAAAGATAGTACTCGAGAAGGTGGAGCTCTTGTTGCCATATCGCATGTACCTCCCTCAACCCATTTGTTGAGAGGCTTGGAGCGTATTTTAGCACAACAAGAACCTTCTACATAAACAACCCATTTGTAACCTTCATGTAAATAAACCATAGGCATTTTCCCTAAGGTGTTACCCAAACACGCTATCATGCATTATATTTTCTTGCAGGTACGCTCCTTAGTATCTTCATTGTACTAAGATGAACCAAACTGAAGATATAGACTATCCAAAAACCCTACAAGCGGGAGTTATATGGTTGGAAGTTTGGATGTTGCATGTTATGTGCTATGTGCTTTCAATTTGTCACTGAACAAAATGTCATGCTAACCACGAATTTTTGTGCAGACACTTGAACGCATACACTCATGATATTAAATGTACATATCGCGATACCAAACAAATATCACATATACTTAGGCATAGTTGACACTATAGATTGTGTCACCCTAGGACAACATAAAACCACTTAGGAATATCAGTTACCCCTTTTCAGCGAGATGTCCACTTGACATCCCGCTATTAGCTTATACATGGAAAGTATATCTTTCTTTTACTGTGTGATGTCCACTTGACATCTGACACTTAGCCCGCAAGGGGCAGTAACATTTCCACCACATTACCCATGAGATGTCCACTTAACATCCAATTCACAGCCCTTCCCGGGCAATTATACACACCAAAAGCCCAAACGGGGCAAATACCTACCTAAAACCATTTTTCCCACATTAAAGGATATCCCAGTTGATATCCTAACCTAAGCCCACACGAGGAAAACTTACTTCAAAAGTCTTACCTTACCAAAATCTTCAAGGGTATATGCCTCATGCCCGAATCATTCACCCACACGAGGCAATAATTCATGCATCACCACATACCCTCAAATAGTGATGACCACACAAGTATCCGAAACTCTGCCCTAATTGGGTAAAATAACCAAATCGTTCATTAGGTAGCTACATACGATTGTTGTTTTCATTTTATTAGGGTATGTCACATCGCTTACCTGAAATAATTTTGACTTCCTCATTCCATGAAACCTAGTCATAGTACAAAACCTCAAACCATTGACCTATTACCACATAGGTAACTTAGTCACCTCACTTACACCACTCATATTACGATGTCACACCGACATTGTACAAATCTCAAATCCAATCCACGTTGTTGGATTTTCATTGCCACATGTTTTCATTTTTACCTAATGACTAACCTATTTGTTTCAAATGGATTAACATACATGTTAATTAACATCATGGCATGCTAACCCTTTGTCAATGCAGCCATAATATTAAAAATCTCATGCATTACTCGCATCATGAGTCATATCACAAATCTTACATGCACGGTCTAATATTATACTCGTGTATAAAAGGGGCTTGGAAGAGGCTTGCTTGTCACCTGGTCCACGTTTCCCCAGTTGTGGCTAATCTGGAGGGGGTTCCGTATATTGACTCAAGTGAGGATTCGGGTTCAGACTCAGATTCAGTTCAACGCACTATTATGGCCAATCTACAAGAAGAAGGCACGAGGGAAGATCACCCTATCCTTACGGCCCAAAGTTCTCAGCAGTCGTCTATGAGCACTGAGATTGCAGCCACCTTGAATGCCTTTGCCAATAGTGAACAACTAGCATTGCTCATTCTCGAACACGTGGGGAGGGCACAGAATGCAGTGTCCATCCTGGAGGTCACCTTTAACAACATCAATCCAACAGGGAGACCTCCTATCTTGCATGCAGTATCCTCTAATCCTACTGCCTTTTACCAATTTGGGGCAGGACAAAGTCAGAACCAGGCCCAAATTGGTCTACTAGGATTCAACTTCACCAATCCTTTCCAACAACAATCCAGTCACCAAGTTTTCCAAAGGCAGCCTATCTAGCCAGCATTCGCACCAGGGCCTTTCTACTAAGGAATGACCCAACACCTTGTTCCTAACTGGAGTACGTCGGTCACCTCACAGTTCCAAGCACCTCAACTACCCCATTTTGGGGCATATCCCCAAGGGTAATATGGCTCTTATCCAATTGTAGGGAACACCATCCTTCAACAACCAGGAATGGCAGAACTATGGTAACAGTTCTTGGCCACTCACGGTGGCCACCTAAGAAACACATACCCTGCATAATCGATAG